>JAQFYM010004376.1:0-15734 GCA_034694785.1 Agrenia bidenticulata | reverse complement strand
TAAAAAGACGAAACTAGATAAAAATTGGTCAAATGATTGCGGAGAAAATTTGATTTAAAACCGGTACCTTCGGCTGGACACCCTGTACTTCGATAACAAGATCCAGTTCAATAAGTTGGACCATGTATAATTTAGTTAAATTAAAACATTCGAAATCTATAAAATTATCGTCACATTCATATTTAACTTAATGTGATATATGACACATGGGTAATTTTTATGTAGTTTTTTTAGAAGTATCGAGTGTGCGGAACACACAAAAAAACTACAGCTTCAAAATTTAGGAAAGTACGCTAACAGCATCAGAGGAGATGGGTAATTAACAAAACAACACTGTCAAACAATTATTAGTTAATCCTAAATTTATTGTATAAAAACAATGTTGTGAACAGCAACTGCCTTTTTCGGGCCTTTGCGGATCAATTGGACCATGATGACCATAATCATGTTGAATATAGAGCCGAAGCCGTCAAGTACATGAGAAATCACACATCAGAGTTTAAAAACTACGTAACTAATGATGTCAACATTGAACAACGTTGTAAGTTTATTACCTAAGTAGATTTAAAATTACTTTAGGTGTTTATTACATCAATATTTTTTATCCAAAAGTACAAAACCTAGCGAGAGTAGGTGAGGATGCTGACGAACTATGCATTTCTGCACTGGCTAGTAGATATGGTTGTCACATTATGGTACATCAACTCAATCTGCCTCCCGTCCAGCATGAACCGGTTGGTGTTGCCGCAACAAATATCGTACATATTTGGTACGATGGCGACGGAGAGCAAGGGCACTATGAATCTGTGAGGAATTTGAAAGAAGTACCAGGCCCCATACACTCCAACATTCCAAATCAGAAATCGGTAGAGCTTTTATAAACTTTCTTAATTACAACTTATGCTACTTGAAAATGTTATGTAGTTAAGCAACTGTGATGAAACATGCAAGAAGAAGCCCAGACTAGATGATAACGTAGACTTACCGGCAACGGTAACCTCCAACGTATCCAATTCGGACAAATTTGTAGATGAGGCCAACATGTTTTTAGAGTCTGATCTACGAGACTGTGGTTACATAGAGCCTGTAAGATAATCTTTGAAACTGTATTGATAAAATTTAAGATAAATAAAGTGAATTTATTTTTTGTAGGAAGACGAACTAGAAGAATCTGAACCGCAAGTGTATAGTCCAGTCATCAAGAAGCCCGTCAGAAGAAATCTGTTCTCAGATGTCATCAAATTCTCAACACTGAAACCAATTAAAAAAACTCCTAGCAAAGATCAACTTAATAGAGAAAAAAATAAAGTTAAAGACGCAGTTGATAGGTTGAATGCAGCCATGCAAAACGAAATTGCCAAAACTACATATAGCAATTATATTGTAATTGGCGTTCCGAAAACTATTTCTTGTTCAACTAACTTTAGTATCATAGATTCCCTACGGAATAATCAAGACGAGGACGAAACTGAAGTGGAAATATACATTGGACGAAGGCAGGTACGGGCCAAAACAACCGATGTATCATCCTACCATTATTACACACAAAAGTCAGCACTATATAAATCTAGTACGGTGAACAAACTCTACCTTGTGAAGCGAATTAAATTTGAAAATGCACAGGATATGCAAATCAATGAAAGCCAACTAATCGCATTCGTAATGCTAAGAAACACGACACCAGACATGAAAGGGATGAAGTTCAAGCCGATAAACATCAAGGCAGAAACTCAAAATTTCACAAGGTCGAACGATAAACTAGAGCAAGCTGAATTAGTATTCACAGCAAGCATTGAATCTCGCCTGCTTTTTTGTTTCGTTCCTGTATGCGATGGAAACTCTCATCCTAATGATAAATACCATTATGATCCCAGGATTCACATTAATGATGACGAGATCATAGAATTGAACTTCAACAGCAATATTGAAAAACATAGTAAAATTATTCGGACAGCCCTTGAAAGATTTAAATGTCATTTTCTAGGATGCAACAAAACGTAAGTCCAATTTCCCTGAACTTTATACAAATAGAGATTTAAGTTCCATTCATATGTAGTACATTCAATTGATAAATGCTGATGGACCGTTTTTTTTATTAACAGTTTCAGGAACTTAAAATGTCTTAAAAGACACAAATTAACCCACTACGGTTTGAAGCCTTTCAAATGCGATTTTGAAGGATGTTCCGAAGAGTAAGTTTAAAGTTAAATGATCATGAATACGCAAATTGTATAAACCGTGATTAATAATTTAGATATTCACGCATTTCAAATCTCAATCGACACAAGGTTACTCATACTTCCGCTGAAAAACCTATTCCAGTATTTGACCCTAATATACAACATAAATGTGAAATTTGTAACCGTCGGTAAGTTTATTAAAGTTCACGTAGAAAACACTTAATTAACTTTTCCTTTTCATTTCAGTTTCAGGAGAAAAGATAAGCTTAAGGATCACTATTTGGTTCATTCGAAAGACAAACCGCACGTATGCGACATTTGTGACAAACGGTATGTGAATTAAAGTTAAGGCTGATATCAATGTAGAAAACACTTAATTAACTTTTCTACTTCATTTCAGTTTCAAGTGGAAATATAAACTTAAGGAACACTTATTAGTTCATTTGGAAGGCATGTCACATGAATGTAAAATCTGCAAGAAACGGTAAGTATAACATTGTTCAGGCTGATTTCTGTGTAGAAAACATTTGCTAAAATTTTCCATTTCATTTTAGTTTCAGGAGAAAAGATGAGCTTAAGCAGCACCTACAATCTCATTCGGAAGACAAGCCACACGTATGCGACATTTGTGAAAAACGGTAAATAAAGCGTACTGCTTGATTTTAAAATTGTCCTTTCACTGGTATTTTTTTTTAATTATAATTAAATACAGTTAAATTTTCCAAACACTCAATCAAATGTAGTTGTTGTTTTATTGTTACTTATCTCAATGCAAAATTTATGTGAGTTGACAAACAGACATTGAATTTCCATTCGAATATTGTGCATTAAATTGATTCCTACTTTTTCAGATTTAAATCTTCAACCAATCTTAATAGACACAAACTAACCCACCTTGGTTCGAAGCCATCAAATGTGATTTTGAAGGATGTTCCGAAGAGTAAGTTTAAACTTGAAAGATCATGATCCCACAATTTGCGTTAAATAAAATTTAATAATCTAGGTTTTTAAACATAACGGATCTAAATCAACACCAGAATACTCCCATAGCAGTATAAAACTGATAGTGATGATGAATATAGACCATTTGCATGTGTAATTTGTGGGCGCCAGTAAACAGTGTACAGTGGAGGCCGTGAAGGCGGTGAAGCCAATTGAGACAGTATATGGAGTGAAGCAGTCGAAGATAGACCATCAAATGTCCACACGAAGGCTGCATGAAAACATTTGCAAGGTCAGACGTCCTTACCAAACTTTTTTAAATGCACATAAGGTAGAAAGTAGAAAAGGTAGTACATATAACTATTGTAAATATTATTTATTATATCTAACAAATGTCCAACTGATTTTTTAATAGTACTTACTTAGTAATTCTGATATTATTTACCTTTTGAATTAAAATGGACAAATTCTGTAAGACCAACTGATTTTTAAAAGTAGTTACTTTATAATTATAATATTTGATTGTAGATATTAAAAATTTTTGATAACACTCATTTGCTTGTTGAACTTAACATTGTGTTTAACGCAAAATTTTCATTTGCTGATCCTTTATTCATCAAAACCAACCGATTCTATTATTAAAGTTTTGGTAACATATTTCTAAAGATGTCCACGCAATATTGAACTATGGAATCGATGGCCGTGAAGCGACCATGCTCCACTAGTTAAAGACTTTAGGAATCCAATATGACCGCTTGAGAGTACATTTGGATCAGTTAGGAGTAATATATGACCGGTTTAAAATACATTAGCAGCTCTGAAGATTAATATATGAGACATTGCTGACTAACCCCAGCCAAAGCCTTGGGAAGGGGTTCTTCCTAATGAGTAAAGCTCCATAGAAAATGAAGCCCGGTAACATATGAATAGGTGAGATATTGGAGTTGAAAAAAGATGGTTAAAGAATTGTGTTACTACGTCAAAAAAGGGTGCAAGGCTAAATTAAATATAAAGAAAACATAGGCTATGTTATGACCGATTCACAAAAACCAGGGTGTTTCAGGCCATTGTTCAGGTCTGTATAGTTCAGAGGCGTTAGCTGAATTAAATGAGATTCACCCACAGTAAGGTTACAGGTTATGGAGGTTATGGGGGGTACGGCAGATAAATCTGGCTCATCATCCATTGAAACCAAAATAACACGACATGCACAAACTAATATTAGTTTTAGATTTAATAGACCAACTTTTGAAAATGAAAAATAAAATAAAACTGTGATATAAAATACAAATCTCGAATGCTTCATTCTTTCAAAAGGTCTGTCTGAGAGTCTGAGTTAGCTGCATAATAATTTCCCGTGTGCTTTTCTAATTAGAGTATCACTCTTGACAAAACACTGTTTATAGTATAGACTTTGTTAAAAAAACTTGCTATTTCTAACAAGTGGGGTCTAAAAATAATTTGTTATGACTAAAATGAAAATTATGCAAAGCCCTTATAGCCATCAAGCATATAAGCTGTGAATACAGAACCATATACTAGTATCTTGTAACGAGATTAAAAGAGATTAAAAGCTTAAGACTGTTAAACAAGTTATTTTAAATAGCATATTAATTTTCTCAGAATTATCAAAATTATATTTTTCCTTAGATGAATATTAAGCATTAGCAAGAATAAACAATTAGAGCCTCCGCAATATGATAGAAAAAAACAGATTTCCATTGAATTAGGCTTTTAATAAGCCGTGCACAAGTAAGCACAACTCTGGATGTTTGAGTCAAGCAAGCCGTAGCCAACTGGTTTTACCTAATTAGACTTCCCAAAGCAGCTTAAGATATTAGCCCCTCTTTTATCTCGTTCATTTCAAAGATATAAAAAAACAATTGTATGATTAAATCAACAATTTAAAAAAAGCTTTTTCACTTTCGAAATTATAATGGAATTAAATATTTAGTTCGGGACGCATTAATCGATTATGGTTCGCTTGATGAATTTCAACTTCACGATAATTCAAAAAAAATAATGTGAACTCGTAGAATTTAAAAAGCCACCGGTGACAGACAGGAGGCATTGCGAAAGTGCTCTTTTAAAAAATTTCGAATAATTTGAGTTGAATATAAAGCCCAGTATCTAAAATTAAAACGCAAGGGATAGGTAACAGGAGAAGATATTTAAATGCTTAGGAAGGACATGAAAAAATTTAAGGCTTAAAAATGTTAATAAAATAATCCCAACACGAACCAGCACTTACGACTTTACGAGTCACAAGAAGAAGCTGGCAAAAGTCCAGCTACCTTCTTTCAAAACATAAACATAACAATTAAATTTATTTAAATCCTTCCAGTAGTCCGGTGAATCCAGTAGTTCATTTCACAGCTCACACCCTAATTTTTTAAATACTTTTCTCTCAAATCAAAAGTTAATAAACTTTCAAATAAAACACCCAAACACAATGAAGAACAATATCGATCAGTATCTATTGGCTTTGCTATTTTGTCATAATGTTTTGTCCGACTGCAGGCTCCATCCTATATCATACGGATTTTATTATGGAATCAATCAGGTAGGCATATTCAATCATAATAGGGAAATTGTGCGACACTGATTTTTGACTTCTGATTGTGACCGGTCCAATGATAAGAGTATTATTTGACAATTGTTACTCATGAATAGTCATGAAACACAACAATCATCTAAATGTGATTGGTATCTTTAACATGCACAGAAAACGTTTAGCGAGGCAAAAGCCTGCTGCAAAGCCAAGCACATGTCCATTGTAACATTAAAGAACAAGAACCAGCAACACCAACTTCGAGATGCACTTCTCAGCGAGTCCTTTTGTAAGATTAAATCAATATCCACAGAGGCGGGGGCCCTCACACTCACGCCAATCTTAATTAGGTTGACGCAAGTGGAAGGGTGTACCCTTGCCTCTGCAGTATGAATGTGCCTCTAAAGGATATCTTACCGTAGGGGCTGAACCGATAGGACCAGCAAATGGTCTCTTTGTCTCTGCGAATCCAAAGTCGAACCAAGGATATTATCCCTCAAGTTATGCCACCCTTGTCAATAGTACAGGACCCTTGAAAAGCTGTAGCATCGTCTTCATCTCATCCCCCAGAACTGCGGATCTCAAAATGATGGGGGTGGAATGTAAAATGCCCAATCGGTTTCTATGCGAAAAAGACCAGAAATTCGACACGTCCACCTGCTCTCAACTAAACTATACTGACCTTGTCGAAGACACGTATATTTATAGTTATGATAAGGTATACACAATCAGGTCATCAAGAGTCGTGGGCCCGTTGGGGTTTTTATTTTTTATTACGAATTTTGTTCTGTATCCAAAGTTAGAATGGCGAGACGCTGCTGAATGTTGTGAGGTCAAAGGTGGTGACCTGTTTCGATATTCCTTTTCATCTGAAACAAAGGACTTGTACACCGCCTTCGTCGACAATGGTAAACATGGCTCATTCTTTAAGCGGTCATAGTTCATTTCCGAGGCACTGATGACCTTTTTTGTTCATAGCGATCATCGAAAAGAACGGGAAGAATGACCTTTCATTCTGGACAGGGGGGTTTAAAAAATTAAACAATCATCCCTTTACTTGGTCCAACTACGAGACCGTGTTCTACAGCTCCAATTCAAATCTCACTGAGGAGTTTTGCCTCAGTGGCGTAACTCTTGATAAAGACATTGTCCTCAGAAACATCCCCTGCGAAAGAGAGCTAAATTTCGTGTGTCGTATAAAAGGTGCATTTAATTTTATTTACAAGCTATTTTTTTAAGAATTTAAAAGAGATTGAGACCAAGTCAATATTCCAGCTCCAGCAAAGTGCCACGGGGTTGATATGCAAATCCTCAATGTTCAAGACTCGTTCAGATCGTATTTCTACAGCGATCACTACAAGGCACTGAGAATTTTTTGTAATTTTAAAGTTTATTGATTGATTGATTGATTGATTTTTAATTCCACTAGCTCTCCTGGTCCGAAGCGGTCCTTTGCTGTCGAGATCGAGGGCTGCAACTTCTAACTGTTATCTCACCCCAAGAGGGCAACTTCCTATCAACCCACTTGCAAGGCTCCGAAAAATTAAGTACGGGTTGGATTTTTAAAATTTAAATTTTTAAATAGTTATACGAACTTAAATAGAATTGTATTTTTAATCTGAATTATCAATAATAAATCAAGGGTACAGACATCAAGGATTTCGGGCTGGGATTTGGACCTCTGGAAGACAGCATAGTGAAGGTCCGTATGAATTCGTGTCGGTCAGAACGAGGGTCCAATTCGGTAAGAGTGGAAAGAATCACTACATCGAGGGACATACTAACGGGACTTGCCTTCAGTATATTGTCGACATACGAAACTCTTATGTACTTCATAACATTCCATGTAAATCGATCAGATCATTTATCTGTGAAACTTCTGGTGAGTCTTTCAAATTCATTATCAGCATTTGCATAAAACCCCCCGAAAAGCATCCCTCGTCATGGCCATATTTGTAAACCTGAGATGAGCATGACCTCAAACTCACACCAATGTCAATTTAAATAAGACTGAGTATGAGATGTCGTCCTAAACAAAGGATTAAAGATATGACCCATACTTTGTGTCCTCTTGAATCTAGTTCAGCTCCCGACTCATCTCGACATTAAGATGGAAGAACTAGGAAACAAGTATTACTACACTAATCTCAAGGTTGGATTGCTAAGATTGCACATTAACAAATCCTAAGTATAAAACTTAACTAATAGTTATAATTAACACCTCAGTCCACTTGGACCGATGCGTATGATCTATGCAACTCCCACAAAATGACGTTACTTGACCTGAGGAATGCCGAAGAGAAGTCCTCCATGGCCTTGGTCCTCCACCAACTCGTCGGGAGTAATTTGAAATTTTATTGTTAATAAGCACTTGAACTGAAAATAAGGAAACGTTAACTTGAATTTCGAATCAGAGAATAGCGGTGAGGAGAACGGCTTCTGGTTAGCTTCCAAAGAGCCCCCTCGCTCCATGGACTTGAACCCAAAGCCCAAGTCTTTGGAGAACAAGGAGATCCGACAAAATCGCTACCGCTCCCCTTCCAGATTTCGCAGTAATTTTCGACAGCGTCGAGGGCGGATTCAAGGATTCAAGCCCCTCCCAGAATTAGAAACAAAACTGACAGTTGAGTCGGACTCATTCAATGCAAAATCCGATTACTGCTCTCTCACTTACCTTTCCGAAGACGGGACGATGCAAATGTCCCACAATTATAACTGCACCTTCAAGCTCAACTTTATCTGCGAAAAACAAGGTTTCCCTTAACATAAATTTAAGTCTAACCAAAAAGAAAATTAAAACACCACCGTCCTTAAAATCCAGATCCGAACTTTGGGAAATGTGACTCTGCATCCCTGATCTTACTACAGCAATATGCAATCAGTCATAAATTGGTTTGCTTAGACAATTTTGTATTGAACAAATAGCTTTAAAGTAGTAAATACATTTCATGGACAAATTCCAGGCAACCTGGAAAGAGGCAAGGAAATGCTGTGAGCAAATAGGAAGGCCATTAGTAACACTATCGGACCCAAATACTATAGAAAGCATCTACCAAGAAATAAAAAACAGGTACCAGAGACCTCAGGTCGGAGTTTGGACCTCAGGGACAAACTCTATCGTTCCTTCTAAATGGATATGGGCCGGAAACTATGGATTCGTGGAATCCAACAACTTCTTTCACAACTACACAACGTACGATGTCCAGACTATGGTCACAGATGATCACGAGTGTCTCGAAGCCTTCGCACGCACTCCGGAAAGGATGGTCATGTGGTCCCATGATGATTGTGACAAGCCAAAGCCGTATGTGTGTGATAAAGGTAGCATCCTCGACTTGCTCACATTAATTACAATTAAAATTTAAAACAATTGACAAAGCAATTAAATCTTCAAAAAAATTTAAACAGCCGTCACACCTCCCTTACCTTGTGACAAGATTCGATTTGAGAGGCTCAGAAGAACTGGATTTTATTATGGAATGGAAACGGTAGTTTAAATTCATTTTTTTAAGTTGCAATTTTCTTCCATTTTTACAAATTTTTTAAATTAAAAATTTGTTACAGGTCCGGTGGGCCCAAGCTCAAGAATGCTGCCTTGAGATGGGAATGACCTTAGTTGAGATTCACGACTCAAAATCCAATGACATGTTGTTCCAGTTCGTCACAGAGCGGTCTCGTGAGTCGTGGGATATAAATTAATTTTTAATTACAATGAATTAAAACTGTTAATTAATCCCATGTGTGAAATCAGGGGGGATTCATAATGACCCCGAGTTAGGACTTTGGATAGGCTTGACAAGCTACATAAGTAACCACTCGACCTTCACTTGGGTGGACTCGATGAAAACGGTGGAGGAGACGAATTTCACGAGCTGGAATCCATTACTTGACCTCCCTTTTGACCCTAAGCTCCCTTGCGTTGTAGTCTACACGGATGTCAATACCTTTTCATGGAGGAATCTCGACTGTTCCAAGCGGCTTAAGTTCATTTGCCAAAAAACCAATGCCGATTAAAACTAGATCTACTCTACCAATTATGAAAGAATACGTATAGTTAAATTACCAATTATTGGCACACATATTATTATTAGTTGTATACAGATATGTTTGACATTGAATTTCTAAGGGGCACAATATGAAAAATTTCAGCTTAAAGCAAATACACATGCTACTTAAACAATTTAAGCATGTACTTAGAGGTTAGAGGTGTTGTATTTTTTAAATACTGATACCCTATCTGATAAATATGACGCAGCCAGTTTCCAGCCATATAGCTTATCACTTAACAAATACCAATTAATCAATTCATGAGAAAAAAATCCATAAATCTCATATCCTATGCTTGAATGAACATATAAATAAATAAATCTCCAGTCTTCTTGCCCATCCTTTGAAATGTCGGCATTGAAATAGATTCGTTCTGCTCAAACACATCCATTGTCTTAAATACAGTCTTCTCTCTACCACACAATACAATACGATAAATAAGCCCTGACAGTTTTACCTTAAAAGATATTTACCTACAGAGCAGAAGGGCATCAAGTATGAAGGTAAATTGTGAATTGTGACCATACTTGTTCGGCCTCGTCATTACTTGGAAATACAAAGTACACTTTTGGAGTTGGAATTGTGGCATTGGAGATTAGTGAATTACTAGGAATCACACCTCACTGCATTAAAAAAAGTAGTTAACGTAAAACAATTTAAAAAAAGGGTACAGATCCTTGTGAGATTACAGTGTGGGTTTTTTAAAGCCCCACTCGGCCTAAAGAGGTATTTTTAAGAATGCTTAAGATTAAGAATACCTTTGAAGAAGAGTCGTTTCAAGAATAAGAGGATATGGGATTTGCATGTGGGATTTGGACAACTTTAGAATTCTCTAGAAACCGGGGAGCTAGAAGGTATTATCGTACCTTTTAAATAGCCACCCATGACTGGAGTATGTCTTTCGGTATATAAAGGGTTCGGCTTCAAGCCTTTAGTCCAGTACTTACTAATTGCTTCTTGAGTAACGAAGACTTTTAAAACTTTTCGAAATCATACTCAGAATCTTTGGGAATCGATTACCATGCGTACCTCTACACAGGCCTTTGTAGTATTCTGCCTTATCGCAGCAGTCTCAGCCTTCCCTTTCCAAACCGAAGAAGAGAAACTCGGTAAGTTTTAATAACTCTATTTCCATGAGTTTCGAATCTCTTGATTTACTATTTTTTGTTTCACTGTTTTTTTTAGATGTAATACAGGGTGAATGGATGAAACATGTGGGTAACGAACCGGGTAACGATGACGCTAATAGGGCCAAGAGGCATCTTAGAATCGGATTTGGGGGACATGGACATCGACGTGGATATGGAGGATACCATGCACGTGATTACGGGTACAGAGGTTATGGGGGATGGAACGGAGGGTACGGCGGTGGTTATGGAAGTTATGGCGGTTACGGATCGGCTTATAGCGGTTATGGCGGAAATTACTACGGTAAGAAATGGTTTTAAATTACACCTTTTAAACCTTTGAAACGTTTTTAAACATAAATTTAAATGTGTAATATTTTTTTGACTTTCCAGGATGGTGATATGTTACATTTATGAAAATTACAGTTAATACAATAGTTAAATATAAATTTTGCTAAACCCTTAGTATTTATAAAGGCATTATGAAATCAATGAACCTAATCTCTGTGGTATATAAATAAAAATTTAGTTATGATTTACCAGCATGATCTTCAGCAATGATTAAAGCTAATGAATAAACTCTACAGTCAAAAAGTGTCTCACCCAGTCAAGGGCTTCTAATGATGGCATAAACCCTTTCAACCTTTGAACTTGTAATGATAAGCGAAAGGGTGTCATTGAATCGAACTCATATATTGAAAACGGGATGATGTCTTGTAGAATTTTTGAGGGAGTAAATAGTCCCTTCACTCTACTACCAAAGGAAGGAAGTATAAATGGAAAGGATGTGCTTATCTTCCTGACAGATAAAGGGGATTTAAGGGACTTTAAGGGGATAGGATGGATAAGGAGAGGAAAGGGGCGACGGAAGATTTGGTTGACGTGTAATGCCACGTGGCTTCTATTAACTTTCTCTCACAGCCCATTGGTGAGTGCCCACTCTGTCAAAACATGAACATTCAAATATCCTCAATATTGTAGTCAACTTTTACTTACTAAAGTTACAAATCCCATCCTTCATTTAATTGTAATTGTAATTAGTTTTATCAATTCGAAACTTTACTCTTTTCCCAGTGATAGTTGGACTGTCGGTCAAGAGCAAGGTCAAAAACACCCCCAACCTCCCAACGCGGCTTAACTAACTGAATCTAGAATCTACTTATGTCAATATTGACAAATGTCAATGGAGATATTGGAGATCCATTGTTTTTAATTGCCTTAACAATCAAATGAAGTGAATCGATGTGTTAGTCTGTTCTTGAATGGCAGTGGCAGCTGAGCGTTGACCTCTCAAATTTGAATTTTAAATGTACAAAGGCCTTCCTCCTCGAGATGGATAAGGACAAGAAACTTTCCGCAGCTCGTAAAAAGGTATTTTTTAATATTGTTGATGAGTAGTCGGTATGTCAAATGTCATCTGTTATAACCCTTTGTCGTATTGCAGCTTCAAGAATATAAAATGAATCGAGGGCTACCCCATGGGTCAGAGACTTCATCATCAATTTCGGCCGAGGAGCTGTCACAACCAGCTGGGGCGGAATATGCTACTTATCACAATGGAAATGGAGTTCCTACTTCAAATGTGTCACCTCCACCACCCGTAGGAAATAGTTCTGCATTCGTTATCAACGATCATAATCAAGGTGGACAAGATAAGGGCTTTGAAACTCATGTTCAGCAGCACTCTGGGGATAATATTAATTTTAGCACCGCATCCACTACTACTTCAACTTCTAGTCCATTTTATAGTACCGGAACTGGTGAGAACACTGACGCACCGTTTCGAGATCAACAAGCTGGAGTTACTCCACCAACTGCACCGCCAATGGGTGGCCCTTATATTCAAACGTCAGGAAATCGTCCGGAGTCCAGTAATCCGTTTACGGATAAGGGACAAGACTTTCCTGTAAACTTTTTCCAGCCTGCCCCCACCGCCCAAGAGTATCAGCCCGTGTCGTTCAGTCAAGCCCCACAGCAGCAGTTCTTTTATGGTCAACAGCCTCCGTTGTTTTATAATGTTGATGGAAATACAATCAAGCCTTTAAAGCCTTATCAGATGGAAGGGCCTCGGAGTGACTTAGATATAAATACTGGTAGTCAACATCATGCATCGGAGTTTCTACCAACTGACCAAGCAAATAGCCTCTGTGCTTCCAGCGTTGAACCCAATCATAGTCCTTCTGCAGAAGCGTGTACAGACGCATCAAAGACAGAAACACTGGCAGAACACGATAAGTACAGTTCATATAGGATTACAGAAAACATAGGAACAGAAGTATCTAAAAGCACACCTACTCCTCCCCCAGCTGTTGAAACCAATGAATCCATAAAAAATGAACGTTATTTTATTGAAGAAAATCAGGCTCGAGAAATGTCACAGTTCAGAACGCCCTCGCCAAATGAGCGAAGCTCATTGCTTTCTTCTCAAGATGAAAGAGATAGACTGGAGATACAGGCCTTCCAACGTATGAAATCCGTACAGGAAGCACTAGAGCTTCAGCTGGAAGAACTAAGACGGGACAACGAGCGATTGCTTCAGCGGCAGTCGGAATTGGTCTCACAGATTGAAGAGAATGAGGAAAACGTCCAGGAGCTAAGACGAGAGCGGGACAGAAGTAAAGAAGAGGCCAAAAAGTTAGTCCAGCCTCTTCATATTAAAATCAACAGTTTGATTGATGAGAATCAGCGGACTTTGAAAAACTCAAACGATGTTGGAATGGAACTTCGGGCTAAACTACAAGAAAAGTCCAAGTTGCATGAAGAAATGGAGCAGGCTTTTATAATTGTTGTGAGTTAAAGTCATTTATCGCATTTTAAATATCGGCTTTGGTACTTTGTTGTTTAATACATTTTTTATTCCATCCATAGAGTACTTCCAAAATGGATATTGCAGCAGAATTGGATCAAGAACGGGAAAAGCGGAAAGAGCTGGAAAATATCGTTTTGGTGAAAGATAGAGAGATGTCTGAACTAAGGTTAGAAGATTTTCCGTGTGATATTTTTAAAATTTGTTAGTTTACTAGTCATTACAACCCCATAACGAATGATCTTTTTAATGCAGGGCTACTAATTCTAAATTGGAAGAACGATTAAAAGCAGAGCAGCACAAAGATGCTGTTATTCATCAGTTAGAAGATCAGCGAAGGCATTATTTGGTTCAGGCAGAAACACTGCAAGGGGAGCTTGTCAGAGCAAATAACAAGGTTCGACAGTTACTATCAAGTTCTTCGAATGAAGTTTTGTCGAATCAGCAAAATAAACTATCCAATCATGGGCATGACCACCATGGTCATGATGGGCACAATCACGGGCATGGCCACGAAGGCCACGATCACGGGCAGGGGCACGAAGGCCACGATCACGGGCATGGGCACGAAGGCCTGGAGCACGGACATGAACAAGATGGTCACGATCACGGACATGACCACGATGGCCATGATCATGGACATGACCACGATGGCCATGATCATGGACATGACCACGATGGCCATGATCATGGACATGACCACGATGGACACGATCAAGGGCACGATGGACACGATCACGGTCATGACCACGATGGACATGATCACAGTTATGACCACGATGGGCACGATCATGATCACAGTCATGACCACGATGGACACGATCATGGGCAACATGACCACAAGCACGAACCAGCTGTCCCACGTCCTCCGAGGAACGAATTGTCAGAACTCCAGAAAAGACTGCATCATTTAGAATGGGAAAATGCTACCTACCGCACTGACGTTGACAAACTAGTAATAGAAGCTAGAGAAAAGAAACAGTATGAAGATAGATTCAACAATCTGAAAGAAGAATGCGAAAAAATGAGAAATGAATGTAATCGGTTAGAACTTCTTGTGGCTCAACTTCAAGGCGAAAATGACACTATCGGTAAGGGTTTCTTTACAGTTTAAATCCTTCGCCAGTTCCACATTGGATTTTACTGACTCTTATTTCTTCCAGGGGATTACATCTCATTGTACCAGTCCCAACGCTTAGCATTAAAAGAAAGTGCAAAAGAGAAAGACATGCAGATGGAAAAGCTGGGTCAGGAACGAGAAATGCTGCTCACCAAAATGGCAGAGTTGAATCACCTTCTCAAAGAACTGAAAGGTCCTCAAGCTGACAATTTAAGGGGCCAACTATCCCAACCCAATGCAGCCCATCATCACCAGTGCTCGAGCTCAACCAATTCCAAAGAAAATCCCCCCACGGAAATCGAAGGGAAGATAATGAATTTACTAACTGAAATCAGCTCATCAAGTTTGATAGAAAACTTCCATCCATGTGCAGTTTGCTCAGGACGGTTGATGAATGTGTAGGTTAGCTTATTGGCATTTGAGACAGTTCATTGTATTACCAACATTTCTTACTTTACATCGCTAGATCAATCACAGATAGAAGCCATGAAATCAGTGATACCAAAAAGATTTTACGTATGGTGCCTTGCATGACTTTTCCAAATCCATTCTAGTTTTAATTAAAAACAATGTATATTGCGCTTGTATTATAAACTTCTTGTGAAAATTAAAAATACGAGTAATGTCTTGATAGTAAAACGGTTGTTCCGGAAATTCTTAACCCGCATTTTGTCGATATGCTCCATCACAAAGTTCATGAGGATATTTTATCTCGTAATCGGGACATTATCATAATTATTGAGTGTACCATCCGGATATTTGATTGGTACAATATTTCTGGAATGGGAATAGTGAGTGGTCTTGTATTAAAAGTGGGTCACCACATTGCAGAAAGGCTGACTCTTCATAAAATCGTGGTGAATACATTCAAATGTCCATCCTATATAATAAACCGTTCAACGAAATAGTAAAGTATCGACTGTTTCGGGTATATGTCAATTTTCTGGTCTCAAAATGACCT
>JAQFYM010004375.1:0-15737 GCA_034694785.1 Agrenia bidenticulata | reverse complement strand
ATTTTATTTATAAGTGTAGTGTTTGATATACTTTGTAATATATAAAAAGCGTGACTGTTTTTAATGACCCGGATCAAAATGACCCGGTACAAAATGACCCGGATAATAATGACCCGGATCAAAATGTCCCGGTGTAAAACGGGTTTATCGCCATGGCAGGAAATCTTTATAGCAGGAATTTTAGTAGATGGAAATCTTAAACGCAGAAACTTTAGTAGATGGAAATCTTAATAGGAGGAAATATTCATTAAAGGAAATACTTGTGGCTGGATTTTTATATAAATAAACCAAGGATATTTTGTGATATACGTATACTGCCGATAAACAGCTACTTTTATAAGTTAAAAGTCCCCTAAACGCCAAAGAAAACATCTCAAGAGGAAAAGATAAGCAAAAAAAATAAACCTACAATATGGGTCTAGCAAAAGGACATCTATTTTCAACGCTCTAAATATCGTTTTAGTTTGGTATGATCCTATTTTGCAATTTTGATATTTGCTTATTCATGGCAGTATACAGTAAAAACATTGTTTTACCCTTTTTCTCTTATAATATTGCACCTTCTAAAACTTAAATCAAAAACAAAAGTAAAAGTAAAATATTCCATACAACTGGAATCGAAAAAAATGTATTTTAAATCAATTTAATTTAATAGCCGGACTACTAGCTCTTATTAAGTCCATAAAACCAATTTCATCATTTTTTTATCTGGTTCTTGCTTTTAATATTCTCTCATGGGCTCTCCTTTATTTTTTTTTGAGGCCGTATAAGGTTTCCTTGTAGAAAACCCGCATATTCAATGTTGGTTATCATTTGAATCTCTGTATGTACATGCATAAGTTTACAAATATTAGGATGCGACTTATTTAGCCTACGAGATAATTTTGAATTTTATCCTTCCGCCATATTGTTAGTCTTTTCATCGTGATCGGTATAATGAGACCAGGTGTTTCTGCTGAAAGTAGCTATATTGTTATTTATCCAAGTGTTCTCGATGTATTCATATAAATCATTTACTTGCGGACTGTCGGATAAATAAAGGCTTTCTATATTATTCCAGGCTGTATTAAGTTGATAAAATGGTATAAGTGGTAACGCTGAAATATAATTTTTGACTTTCCGAAATGCAGTATCATATTTTAAAAAAGTTTTAGATCCAAATCTTTGTATTTGACGCCAAATGGATTTAGCAAAGTGATAAAAGAATACACGAGTACGAACATATGGAAAAATTCTTCGTGCTGCATTATACATTGGTATTTCAAAATCAATCATAATTGATGCTTCTCTGAATAATATTCTCTGGTATTCAATAATATTTTGTATATGTTGCAACATTCTCGTATAAATCTCGTTGGTTTTATTTTCTAGCAGAACATAAAAAAATGGATAAAACTGGTTAAGTGCTTTAACAAAAACTATATAAAGCTGATAGAACATTGGGGTAATGCTTTCAATGTCCCGTCCATTGCAAGATAAATATGCTGTAGGCCTCTTAGTATTCGACATACAAAATTAATGTCCGAAAAAAAAACATTCTTCCACATATTTTTTCATTCTTCTGTAGAAATCTATTTCCTTCGCGTGTATTTGTAAACCTTAAATCAAACAAAAAGCCAAATACATTTTTAAGCGTAACTGGATAATGTTTATGTTTTTCACTGTAAATAAATGATTTGCAAAAACTGTATACAGGACTTTACGTCAGCTCTTCTATATCTGTATTATATAACTCTTAAAACAACATAATAGCCGCATTATGACTTTTCTTAGCAGATTTACAATAACAGAATTGTTAATTGCGCGTTTCTTTGTCCTAAACTCTCCATCAACTCTATTCCGTACTATTATAGGATGATTATGGACGGCCCTAGTGTTTTTGATATCATATCCAGTTGTTGTAAGACGGGCAAGACAATTATTCTGAACGCACTTCCAATAAAAGGTATCACCTCTGTTTGAGCCATTTTTTGTATATATATAATTATTGACAAATGGCACTGACTTTCCTCTTTCTGACAAGAGCCAATGAATTATCATATGAAGGGTAACAAATTATAAAACTAAAGGATGGTATTTGTTTTTTGAAAAAAAAGGAAACGAATAGTTTAATTTATACGACAAAAACAGCATTCCTATGGTCTGAGTGGACTAAATTATTTGACCCACCGAAAAGAAGTAATGCATTAGTAAAAAAAGAATAGTTTTATTTACAAAAAAAATTTACAAGTATAAAAAAAGTTGTAAAGTAACAAGAAAAGCAATAAAATCATCTTTAAACTAAAAAGGTTATGAGTAAGAAAAAAATTATGCTATTAAGCCAGGTTCTTTTCTAACTGTATTCTATAAGTAAAATTTACGCAGATTTGAGTTTACGGGTTCTTTGTCTTGTAAAAACTTTTGATTTTACAAATACCAACTTGCATTTCACGCGGTGTGTGTAGATTTTTGGGTTAAATTACTTAAAAATCATTATTATTGCATCCAACATACTTTGTAGCACGTAGACTTTCCATTGAGGGGGCCTAAGTTAAAGGACCTTGAAACTACGCTTTTAAGTTTTAGTGCATTATAAATATAACTTATTTTGAAAATACACCTTAATTTATTATATTGCATAATTTATAGTATATAAACATAGCCTCAAAAATATGGGTGCCTTCTGTTTATTATAACAATGTATATTCTACATTATAAATAAATTTTGCAATAATTGCCCCTTGTAAAAACTCATGTATGATTGTACATGGATAGTCATTTTTGGGATAAAAACCATAAACTTCAATTAAACTTCTAAATTGTTGTATAAGTAGACCTCCGACGGCCGAAGGCTACCGCTTCTCGTTAGATTTTTATAAAGTGTGTAAGTCGGCGAAGCCGGTTATAGCACTTATCAAAGAATCTATTTAGAAGAAGTGAAATTTGTGCCAAAGGAAAATTATTGGTTAGAATTGCCCTTAAGGAAATATACGTTGTTGGTTACCGAAAAGGAGAAGATAGTACAGTACAATTGGTTTAAAAAATTAACTAATAGAAATATATCTTAACAGTATTTAAGAACACAGAAACTAATAAAATATTGATCGTGTAATGTCTTTGGGTCGTTTTATTATATCGACTGACAGCCAGCCCGTTTTTATAGAAAACTATTGCTATTTTATACAGAAATAACAAAAAAATAATAATTTTTTTTAAATAATATATATATCTTTTTTTATAAAATTATTAAAACTAGTATTGATAACGTTATTACATTAATAAATTCTATAGTGTCATTAATGTTCTTTCTTTAAAATTACTAAAAATTTATATTTTTATACATGGCAAATATTAAAAAAAATATTACTTTAGGCCCTTAATGGCAATTTTTATTTAAGGCAAAATAGAATTACAAATCTTTGTTTTGTGTAAGAATTTCAATATTTTTATGATTATTCATAATAATTTAAATGTATTTTTACGTTGAACCTCGAGTAAAATAAAGCCATATTTGTAATTGAAATAAAATATTACAAAAAGCATGTTTGAACCCATGTACATTAGCAAGTGTACTATTGAAAGCAAAATTACAAATTTTAAAGTTTTTTTCGTGATACTTACATTTATTTGCCCTGGTTTTTTCTAAAAAAAGCTTTGATAAGTTGGGTTCATATGATACCCTAGCCTTTATGGCGCTTTCTTAAACAAGAAAACACATACTGGGTATTGCAATCACTAAAGGCATTGCATTTGCATAAATCTAATATAAAAACCCTTTACGAATTCAAAAAAATCAAAATACGCAAACCATGTAATGTTTTTTGACAAAAAGTTGTACACCAAGTATAAATTATTAATAAAATTAATCATTGTGTTACAATTAGGGCCCGGAAAAAAATCGGCATTTTGATCGTTTTACATGCAAAAAAACCGGCAAAAAAATCTGGGTTAAAATCGGCAACTTTTAAAGGTTTTTCTAGCATAAAAAAGTATGTTGAAAAGCTTTTTTAATTGCACAAGTGTTACTTATTGCGCTTGACTGCGTTTAAACTAGGTAAATTGTTCAAAAACAAAAGTTCAGTCACTAAATAATCGTTTGTATGTAAAAAAACTAATTAAATGTACCGTAGTGAGTTTTTGTAATAGAGGATTTGCATAATTGCTTGTTGTTGTTTTTGAGTGCGATAAATTCAGTTTTTAGTATATTCCGTATATGTTTGTAGTTGATAGAATATGACCGTAAAATAAGTAAATCACTGCATAAAAACTTTTTATTATGGTTTTAATGTGTATTTTAGACAGTTTTTTCTTGTTTTTTATATATGGCATGCCCTTTCTTTGTGTACATCATTTTTTATGAACGTAAAAAAAGTAAAAAATCGGCATTTTCCAAAAAAAAATCTGGTGCCAGTTTTTTTCCGGGCCCTGATTAATATAAGTATCTATATTTTGCATTGCTTTTAACAATAACAAAAGGAAAAAACACAATCGTAAAAAAAAAATTGGGCCTTTTTAATAATTATTTTTTTTTTATTTTAAATAATATTATACAAAAAATATGTATTCGATTCCAAAAAATTAATTCAATTTTTATATTTTAAAACGAGGTGTAAAATTATTAAAGCTCCAAAAGTAAATAATGGATGTACCGCACAGTGGCGTAGCCAGGAATTTTTTTAAGGGGGGTTTTAAAGAAAAAGGGTAAAAAAAAATGTCAATCCGACAAAAATGTATTTTTTAAAATCAATTCTTATTAAATTTTTATTAAATTTTCATTTTTACAATTTTTTATAGCTTAAATTTTTCTCCCATAATTTTAGACCCCCCCCCCCCTTAAATTCAGGCGCAGAAATTCTTGAGAGGGGGGTTATAACCCCGCAAAACACTCCCTATATACGCGCATGATACCACATCTCTGTAAAAACTTATGATCTATTGTCATTTTTTTACTATTGGTTTTAAAATAAAAGAAATTATTAAAAAAAAGCTAAAAGCCAAAAAAAATATAGCGGTAGTGCAAAATTGCCTATCAAAAAACAGGAAACCTGTTATACACATGGACAAATATAATTCTCCTTGTTTTTGTGTTCTTTTTCATATAAAAAAATACAAAATATTAGTTGTTTTAATAATTTAACTTTTTTTTAAACTTTATTAATGATTTTAAAATTAGAAATATAATATTTTTTATCGCGCTTGCTTAAATACGACTTATGCGCTAATGAATATGTATTCGAGATTAAACCTTTTTACTAATCATAATTTAGCAGTTTTTATTGTTTGATGTATTTATATTAAACAAAGAAAAAAAAATCGCAAACATTAGATAATAGCTTTATAAAGCATATTAGTAAAAAAGTTTTTTATGAGACATGGTTATACTTTTTCGTATAAATTTACTATTTGAAAAAAGAAACATTATTCAATAAAAGAAACGCATGTTTTTAAGGATGTTTTTGACAATCCAAACGAATTTAACAAAATCGAAATTAAATTGCAAAATTGTAAACTAAATAAGAAAAAAACAAACTTAATTAAAAAATCGATACAGTCTAAAAGATTTTTTAGATAAATCCAAACTATATTCTTATTAATTAAATTCTATACTTAAAAACTTTTATTTTAAAAAAAAAAAATAGACAAAATCAATTTAATTGAAGTATACAAAGAAAAAAAAAATCTTTTGCATATTTTTTAAAGCATTGCTAGTACACGAACATACTGGTGATTTTATTTTCCTTGGTAAGGGCGCCATTTTGTTTTTTGTTGCATACGGGATAGGGTTGTAGTTATGGTAGGGTCAGGTAAAAACACCTTTTACAGAATAAAAAAAAATTATGGACATATAATTACATTATTTTTACTTAAATTAATAAGAAAAAATACAAATTGATAAACAATAAAAAATAATGTTGAGATTAAGTAGATTTTACTAAGTTTTGCAAGTTGTTGTACTATCTGTATTTTTTACACTAAAAAAAGGGTGTTAATTGTAAATTCAGTTTGGATTTACATTTAGTTTGAATTTACTAAAAATTAATGGAATTTACGTAGTCCTGTTTTTTATATCTATAGCCTTTTGAAAATTGTCATTGAAAATATCCAGGAACCGAATAAAGCCTAGAAGTTAAATACAAATATATTTTATTATATTCTAATTGCCTAATGACCAGATAAGGTGGTGACAAATGCTTTGACTGGATAAAAAAATCAACTAAAATTCTTAACAATAAAAAGCCGAAAGAATAAACAAAGCCCGTGAAATATGCAAAAATTTTTAAATGCCATCGGGTTCCTAATTATGGAAATAGTAGCTCTTTTAAATTTTCATGTTTTTGCAGTAATTAAATTATATAAAAAAGACTAGTTGTTATAGTAGATCGAGTGTTATGGTAATCATATGTAGTATATACCTCGTGTTGTGCACACTTTTGATCCTGATAGTATTTTTTAGTCTAAAATTGCATTTTTTTTAATTTTGCACCATATATGATAAATGCAATTTAATAATTGCATATGTGTTTTTTTTGTAATTATATTTTTGTTTATTCCATATGTGCCTTTTTTGTTAGCACTAATTTTATGTTTTTAAAAACCAAATATTGGTATAAATTCCTTATTTAAAGAAGCCCATAACACGGTTTTCATGCGTAAAACTTGACAATAATATAATGTTAAGATAAAAAACTATAACAACAAAAACTGTTTACATAATTTTGTTTAAACTTACCTATTTTTAAAAAATTTGCCGATTTTATTTAAATAATAATATTACTTTTGCAATATAACAAGACTGTGCCCTGAATGTTGTTTTTGTATGCATTTTACTTTTATAAGTATGTTTTTTGGACCATGAACAAAAATGAAATTTTATTCTGTTAGGTGTAACTTTCTAAGCAAAAAAAAAACCGTAAAAATAAAAAAAAACTGCATGAATCTATCAAAAACCAGAAAATGCAGTTTTTAAAAAAAAATGACGCAAATAAAATTTTTTGCATTTTTAATTGTTTTCGGTTTTCCAACACATAACTAAATATTTGTCGCTATAAATATATACAACAAGGAAAAAAACATAAAACCTTTAATAATAATAAAATCCCCGCCACATAGTTACTTGTGCAAATACAAAACCAAAGGTAGTAATTTTGCCAAGAAACCAAAACCAAAATGAAAACACAATTAATTTTTAGAATTTGAAATATACAAAAAACTCACTGTATTTTTACAAAAAAAAACACAGAACAACGTATTCTTACACATAATCGATATAGATACCCGCAGCATAACATGATATATTGCTTCAAAAGTAATTAAAAAAATAAATGATATTTTTTATGTATATTTAGTATGGTTTACATAGGCAATTTACTGTTTATCTTTATTAAATTGTTTCTCTGGCTAAAGAAAAGGTTTTTTATGCGCAAAAAAGGCAATGTTTTTTCTATGTTTTTTTATTAACCTTTTCTTTCAAGAAAAAACTTTTTTGTGATTTTTTTTTTCTACAAGTAATTTCAACACGAAATAAATGTTTTAATAAAGTTTCAAAAACTTTCAGCTATAGGCAAATATTTTCTGTAAGTACCAGTTATTTCATTGCTTTACAAAAAGGCAACAGTAAGCATTGGTAACTTCACAGAATTTTATCTTTACAAGGTTTCTTCAGATTTCATTTTTTTTTTCATATTTTTTTACATGAACGCAGTAATTCAAAAAACGTTAACAAATTATATATGGTATATCCTGAAATCGTTTACTACCTTTTCAAACTAGAATTTATTGTTTTTGTCATGTTTTAAAATACTTTAAATAAATGCTATGCTCATGCAAGATGCAAAAAAAACATATAAAAAAAAGAAATCTATATTTTATCGTTATTCGTATTGTCGTATTCGTTAATTAAGTTACGGGTTGACACCCCAATATTAAATTATACATTTTTGATGATATTTTTTTAACAAAAGCCCAGACTATGACGCTTTGTTTACATCTGTACTGAATGGTTTTACAAAATTAAAAACAAAGATTTTTCGAAATAAAAAACATAAAAAAAAAATATAAGCCTTTATCTGTTTTTTTAATGTACAAAATTAATGTATAAATCTACTTTTTACTTAAGTTTTTCCCAAAATGTACAAAAAAAATGTAAATATGCTATTATTGCAGATACTTCACAAAATAAAAATCGTTTTTCACAAAACATCTTAAAATTGGTATTCGTGTTTTTTGATTGTTTTGAAAAACAAAAAGTCATAGCCAGGATGGTAAATATTTAAACATACAAACTTAAGAAAACCGTTTTTATGGATTTTATATTTACACTATTTTCAAAAATTAACTATTACAAATAATATCAAAGAAAATAGGAAAATTAATAAAACAAAGATCAGTAATATAGGATTAGCTTCTTGCAAAAATAAATAACAAAAATATTACGTCTAGTTTTAGTACTCAAGTTACAGTAACTTGCAACGCGGCGAACCTTTGTTTTACTTAAAAAACAAAATTTAAATTGTTTAATTATGTAACCGTAAATTGTGTTTTTATGAGAAAGCCAACCGTTCTTAATAACAAAAACTACGCTGTCTATCTAGATCTTTATGCATTTTTTTTTAGGTTTAAAATATTAAAATTATAGCAGCAGAGACTTGGGCATAATTATTTGACGTTCATTATGCCATGAAAAGTAGTACAGTAACAAGGACTGCAATTTTTGTTGGCTAGGCACCAAATAAATAAAAGAAATATTTTTTACCTGCATTTTTCTATTAAAATATTGTTTTTGTACAAGTCTTTAGTCAAAGATAAATTCTATTGTCTAATGCATCAAACGTTTTTACTATGTACTTTGTATGAGCTAAATAATTTATAGACCAACTATGAAAAATTTACGCGGTCGCAAATAACTTCTTTATTTTAGTCTTTAAACGATCATACTTTTTAGTACCGAGTCTGAAAAAATGGCTATTGCAATGCGTAGAATATGCTCGTTAAACATGTAAACAATGCTTTCTGTACACGCATAGAAAATTCTGTACAGAAAAGGTAATAATAGAGTGTGTAAATACATTTTATTAAACAAGACACACTGAATTTATTCTCGCCATATAAATGGACATTTGTTCATTAATAGTTATACGTATCAAAACAAGATTAAAATAACATTAAAACAGCAAAAACAAGAAACGCGCTTTTGCGAGTTTGTTATTATGTTTTTTTCTCTTTTTTCATTATCCATTTATTTGTTAAAAAACTGATATTGCATATTTTGTATTTTTAGTTTTACGACTACATATTTTCAATAACGCTTTTAGTGTTCACACTTATTAAATTTTTGCAGTTTTTGTAAAGTTTTATTGGTTACAATATACATTTTACCTGTTAGAAAATTGAAATACATGCGTATTTTGACAACAAATTATTTATAATCCTAGAAGTTAAAATCCAAGGGTATCAAAAAGGAACGGGAAACTAAAAGGAAGAGAGAAAACGGCAACTTCCCCATAATGGCCATTATGGAAAAATAGGGAAATATAGAAAAACATTTTTTATTTTTTTTTATAAATATTTATTAAATTTTTGACAAAATAAAAGCTTTTTGGAGCTATAAAAAAATGCATTTTGTGTATATTTTGTATTTTTGTTTACATACCGAGTGTATTTATTATAAAATGATCATGGTAATTGATATTGCCATGATATTTTTGGGCGAAAAGAAAATTCGGAATTCTCAATATTAAAATTCAAGTACCTAGAATTTTTAATATTGCAAATTCTTACTATTTGGAATTACGGTAACCAAAAATCCTCTATATTCGAACGACCGGGTATTTAAATATCTGATTATTAGGAATCCTAAGTATACTAAGTATACGAATTGAGAGAGTTTAAACTATGGAGTACTTTTAATTGCGATCATTTGGATTTATCCCTTGGTTAGTTTCAGATATTTTTTGCTTCCTAATAATCGGAATTATTACTATTTGTAATTCTCGTTTATTTTGAATTATAAATATTTGGAACGTTTATTTTCTAGAAATACCTTGGATTTTTTTATTAGATACATAGCAATTTCAAAAGTTGCGATAAAATACTATAATTCTAAGTGCACGGTAATTGTTGGAAGTAAAAATCTCGAATAATAAGAATTGCGAATTTTGAATGTGCCCGGGGAATCTTTTATTTTCTTACTAAATACCATATTTGTATTCTCTTCTATATATTAAAAACATAATTCTTTATATAGCTGATAATTTATCAGCTATTTGACATGTAACCAATCATCGCTATTTATCACTTGCAAACTCAAGTGATGCGCTATGTATGTAAAACGTCACGTAAACTTTACGCGGCAAGCTTAACACTAATTCTGGCGCGCGCTACAACAATACCACATCCTTATACACATTATGCGCGTTGTGGTTTGATCAGAGGCTTAATGTCATAACATATATCACTAACTTTATAATCTGGTAAAGATGTGAATGGCAAACCACAATCTTTACCAACAGCGAATACTGGAAATTTGATATATTATAAATCCAAATATTAGAATTTCAGCATGTGGTAATCCAAATAGCGAAACTCTAAATGAAATGAATTCTAAAGTTCGTCTACAAAATAATAAAAATAGCATATACTCAGATTTATATATAGAAGCAAAAAAAATGAACAAATTTATTGGAGCAAATAAATGGCAATATGAAACTAACTAATGGGTTAAGTGTAAATAATATACGTATTTTTTAAAAGTAAAACTATATTTACTTACAAAAATAGGGGCCCATAAGGGATAAAAATCCCATCCATAATGAGGTGGAATAGAGCCATTAAAAAAACGGGCCTACAGATTTCAATACCCCTGCCAAAATCCGTTGCCTTCTGCTTAAATCGTGCGCTTAAATTAACCGGTATTATGCAAATCGCGAAATAGCAATTTCTTTTTTGCGCGAACTAACAAAGTAAGAAGGAGATGCTTTTCCTTTTTAAAACTACTAAATTTTTTTTGCATGTTAGGCAAAGAAAAAAAAATTGTTTTTTAGAATTTAATCGCGCGAAAGAAAAATGCGCAAATATGTAAGTCAACAACACCAACTTTGTTAAATTTCAAATTTTAAGGTTTTTTCTTTAAATCGCGCAAGCGATGTATTGTCAAAAACGTACACATGAAATAAATTCGTGTTGATAACCTCTTTTTAGTCCTGTGATTTGTCATTTTCTTTAAAAATTTACACAAATACTTTCTTTATTTGTTTGTAAACGCGTTTGTTTCTTTTTGTCTTTTTTTATGAAAAACTTTTTATTTATACGTTCAAAATTCGTATAAGTCTTTATTTTTATTTATTTATTATTACATAATTGAAAAAAAATAACCAACGTTTTTTTTTTGTCATGTAAAATTATCCACATTTGTCGTGTGCCTTTTAACACATGAGTATTTAAATTAAAATGAACCACTAAAAAATCTAAATATGTTTTTTACGTAAGCAAAATAATTTTCGTTTACTTTTTACCCATTTTTTACGTTGCTTTTTTCGTTTTTTATTTGTTTTTGTTTCTATTTTGTTTTTTTTTTGGTTTCGTTTCTATTATATTGTCGTTTTTTACATTTATTTATTCGTTTTTCTGAAAAAAAGATTTTTTTTCTTTTTTATTACTCTTTTTTGGTATTATAATTCTTTTTTTTATTTTATTAAACTCAAGTAGTATTTTTAATATTGTTGTGTTGATTTTTTGTTTCTTTACAAAAATTAACTTGAAATTAATTTTATGGCTTTTTTATAGTTATTTTCACGCGTCTTTTACTTCTTGTATTTTTGCTTTTGAATAGTAAACCTTGACTTCTAGACCTACTTCTTTTAATAACTTAACTGTTATATTTATAAGTGTTAGTCGTGTACCTAATTTACGCAAGCTTATTCGTTGCCTTACAATTTTTTTTATTTTTTGCTTTTTTTTTTATATTTGCGTGATTTTTGTGCTTTAAGGTTCTTATCGTTTTTTTTATTTTGTAGGCTTGTTTTAAGTTTTAATTTATGTGGCTTTGTTTTTGTGTTTTTTATGTCGAATTTATATATGCCTATGTTTTTTTCTTGTTTTTATCTGTTTTAAACTATTGTTTTGCTTGGAATTTTTTTTCTAATTTATGCGTTTTGTTGTTAATAAATCATTTAATTTAAATGCTTCTTTTTTTATCGTTTTTATTAGAACCTCGATCATCCGGTAGGATCGGTATTGAAATCTAAAATTTTACCGGATAATATAAATAATGGAAAATTGAGTTTTATATTAAAATATTGCAAAAAAGCCTAATCTTTGTTCACATGCGCTTTTTTCGTATTTTAACTTTTTCTATAACATTAAATAACCGCCTTTGGTTTTGAATAATCTTCAAAACCCGCCTAAAGCGTCTTTTTGTTTTATCAAAGTTATTATGTAGTAATGAATAATTAAATTTGAATTTTTTTTGCGGTAGATTTTTTTGTAAGAGCTTTTGTGACTATAAAATCGCCAGATAAATTTGATTAGGCTTTTGTATATGTACTGTATCAAACGAAATAAAATTGTTTATTTAGTTTGACTTCTTGTAAATTAAAACAAATTATATATTCTTTTTAAGTGCATAATTATTTTTGTAAAAAAGCGATGAAAACTTCTGGTAATAAAAAGTTCCTGGATGTTCCTAAGTTGGTATTAGTGAGGTCTTACTTAAGTTTGTCAGTTATTTACATTATTTTGTTGTAGGTTACTTTTTGATTTTTTTTTCTTTATTTATTGTTTTATATTTTTCTTTTTTGTGTTTGGTATAATGTTGTTTATTTTTCTTTGGTTTTTTATTGTCATTTGTATCTTTTCGTCCTTTTGTCCTCCGATAAGGATTTCCTTGTAGTCGGATTCCTCGTATAAAGATATCCTATTATTAAAAATCCTACCTATCAGATTTCCTGCCAGTAGGACGACACGGTTCAAAACTTCCCGTTTTCATAAATTTCAAATAAAAAAATTCCGATAAAAAAAATTCCGATAAAAAAATTCCGAAAAAAAAAATTCAGAAGAAAAAAAATTCCGATAAAGAAAAATTCCGATAAAAAAAATTTCCGAAAAAAAATTCCGATAAAAAAAATTTCCGATAAAAAAAATTTCCGATAAAAAAAATTTTTGATAAAAAAAAATTCCGATAAAAAAAATTCCGATAAAAAAAATTCCGATAAAAAAAATTCCGATAAAAAAAATTCCGATAAAAAAAATTCCGGTAAAAAAAAATTCCGATAAAAAAAATTCCGATAAAAAAATTCCGATAAAAAAAAATTCCGATAAAAAAAATTCCGATAAAAAAAAATTCTTATTGAAAAAAAATTAAATTATTTTTTTTTTTCTGTAAGAATTTTTTCTGTTCGGAATTTTTTTTAATCGGAATTTTTTTTAAACATTTTTTTAATGGAATTTGTTTTTTAACAATAAATTTTAAAAATAAAAATTTTTTGTTATCGGAAATTTTTTTATTTGAAAATTTTTGACACCGGGACATTCTGAACCGGGACGTTTTGAACCGGGAAATTATAAACCGGGACATTATGAACCGGGACATTTTGAACCGGGACATTTTGAACCGGAACATTTTGAACCGGGACATTTTGAACCGGGACATTATGAACCGGGACATTATGACCCAGGACATTTTGATCCGGGACATTATGAAGTAGAACCATAAAAAGATCTATGTTATATAGAAAAAATGACTATAATGAAGCATAGAGTTCTTTGATTACGTCTTATGTAGCCTAATGTAAAAAAAATATATTTTAACATTTTATTAGTCCATTATATAAATAATTATCAAAATATAGCAATACAACGTACTAAGTCACTATCTAAAAAGGCTTGTTACTGTTATTATGTTTATTTCTATCAAATAATCAAAAAAAAAACTTTTTTAAAACTTTTTTTTATGTTTCTAAAAAAAAATCGAAAATCGTTTTTTTGGGGGAGCTTTTTCGTATCGTTTTTTTATCAATTTTTTTTTTGTGTAGGTTTTTAAAATCGATTTTTAAAAATCGATAAGCGAAAAATCGATTTTTGAACCCCTGCTTGTAATTTACCCTAGTTATTTATTCTAAAGAAATTTTACTATCGGAAAAATATGAAACACGCACTATTTTTGAAAACAATTATATATGTATAATCATTACAAAACAATAATCTTTATTTTACGTTCGTTTGACTGTATTATGTTTTGTAAAATTTGAGTTCTAAACCCAGTTTAATATTTAGTCAAGAAGAGCGTTTGGCATATAACTAGGCCTCTTAAAATTAGGAGATTTACGTAAAATCTCCTCAATCTCCTTATTCTAGAAATTAAAAAATGACTTTTGTATTTAATTCTAGATCGGTAAAGAGAGAAATACTTGTCTTCAATTAAAACAAAATATTATGCGTATTATATATTTTATATCAAAAATAAAGTCACGTAAGTAGATTCGGTCTTTTAAAAACATTTTATACGATTCATTATTTTTAGATACAATAAATTTATAGTCGGGTAAAAAATTATGAAAAGAAAATGCAGCATGTTTATTTTATACATAGAGATAAAATCTTTATGTAAGATACACTATATATATATTTACACATTTTTGACAGGTTATGGTGAAAAAAATGTTAAAATGTTCTAAATTAACAGTGTATTTAATTGCGCTACAGGTGAAATAATCAAAAAAAAAAATCATCGTTACAATTATATTATAGAAAACTTTTCATGTAAAAAACTAAACCTCTGACTGACAATGTTTTCTTCGTTTCACCTAATTTATTTGGCTATCGTGAAAGTTTTTTTATGCGCAAAATGAGACTGGCAATCGCGTGGGATTTTGTCTAAGAATAACACGCCGTTTCTAACTATATGTATTGATTCTTGTAAAATATATTGTAACTTTGAAATACAAGTTTTTTCAAGCATTTAAAAATATTATTTTTTAAAGAAAGTGATAAATATATATATTTCTCCTAATTTTCCTAATTCATATTTTAAAACCCGAATTTCTCCTAATTTTAGAATAATTAGGAGGCTTAGAAGACACTCCCTATTTAAAAAGGCCTGCATATAAGTTAGTAAAGTTTTACTCTAAAACTGTATTTTTACGTATTAAATATATGTAATCATTCGAAAAAGCTTTTTTGTCGTGTTTTGTTGTGTCTAGGCCTTTCGACCCGGCTCAAAAGATCATTGATCTTTTTTTCTGATCATTGAAAAAAATGATCAGATCATAATTCGAATCATTTGGATCATTTAAAATTTAGTAAAAATTCAATAAAAAAGTTTTTTATATTTTTTGCATTTATAAAAAATGTTATTCCTTAATCTCAAGATTTTTTTGCATCGACTGCAATTACTTTTACTGCAAAATGTTCTATTTGTTACGATTTTCTGTTCTTAACTGTACGATAAGAATGCAAATGAACATTAATTGCTTTATTTTTTTACTTTAACTTTAAAAAGGGGGCAAAAAAAAAATATTTTATATAAATAACACACTAAAATGCATAAAAAATATATCTTTCTAGGTCCTAGTGTACTTTGTATAATACAGAAAGGTACAAATATGCTCATTAGCATGCAAAAAAAAAATTACATTTTGGTAGTAAATTTTTTAAAACGGAATATGATCGGATCATTGATCCAAAAATATAAAAAAAAAATGATCCGTATAGAAACCGGATCCGGCTCATGATCAAAACGGATCGAAAGGCCTATTTGTGTCCAT
>JAQFYM010004374.1:0-15742 GCA_034694785.1 Agrenia bidenticulata | reverse complement strand
CCTCAGAATTCGTCGAAAAAAGTTCTTAAGAGTTTGTTGGGCCGGAAAAACCCCCTTACGTTGTACTATCCTTTAAGTATGTTCGTTCGTTGCGACTTATAATTATGACTACGGGGCACATAAATGTGTATGGAACAAATTTTAGATTATAGAACTTTTTATTGGAATGACAATCTGAACTATATCGGTGTGTACACCCAAGGTCAGACGAATTGCATAGTATTTTCTGCGTTATTATTGCAATTCTGTAATTTGAAAGTCCTTTTTTAAATTGAATACTACACTAAATATGCTAAGTAGGTATAAACATTCGGTCTTGCATAGCATTACTTTCGCAGAATGGCCAGAGTAAATCGCTGGCTTATCAAAACTTCCTAATAAATCATCGGTATATGAACACTTGTCTTGAACGTACAATTAATTAAATTAGCGAGTCAATCTGCCTTGCTTAACGATCATGGGTTATAATTAGCATACGGTAGGAAATGTAAATTATTTGTTAGTGGTGGTACATTTTAAATGCAAGTGAACGGTCAGAGTAAATCTTGTACAGTAGGTTCTGATTTGATTTTAACTTTAGATCCAGAAGGAATGGGTTCAATACTATCAATAATAGTTTTTGTATTATTGGTAGTAGACAAATCTAACGCTATCCCATAATTTGAAAATTCCTCTTTTTCTTGAGTTTCATTGTTCACACCAAACTTTGGTTTAGGGACCTCTGCATCATCGCTACTTGAATCTTCATCTCGCTCTACGCGTCTACGTTTTCTGGTGACTTTTGTTTTACTGGGAATATCCTTTCCCCCCTTTAACTCTGAGATCAGTTTCTTTAGTTTAGATATTGAAGATGCTATAATAAATAAATAAATCAGTTGCAAATGTGTAGGTCGATATTATTTTGAACAGTAAATCAACGAGCAAGTAGATGAAAGTTAAAATAATTACAGTACCTGATATGGTCCAGTCTAAAACTTTGGATGGAAAGCCAATTTCAAGACTCCGTCTAAGAATTTGAGTAGGGTCAATATCAGGAGTATACGGTGGGATTTGGATCTCAAGCATTGAGGCTACTTTCATTAGCACTCTATCTACTTGAGTATGAATTACGAGATCAGCTTTTTTGTGCTAATAAAAACGGTCAATTATGAAAATGTAAGAACATTTGTGTTGGTAGAAACTTTTCAATCAATAGAGCAGTTAATTATTACGTGTTTTGTAGGTTGCAAGTTAACAATTACTACTTTCCCACCATTCTTTTTGGCACGGAGGGGCAGATTTCCGGCAGGAACAATTTGTAGTGTTGTTCCTAAGCAAATACTGAGATCAGCCAACCTGGAACCATTCAAGTATTAATTAAGTTAAATTAAGTGTAAAAAACCTTAGACTTAAAAATATACAAATGGTAAAGAAAGTGAAGATATGTTTACGTGGAGTGCGATATTGCCATATCAAGATCTCGGTCAGGGAGATTATGCTCCCAATCCAAAATGTTGTCATGTAACTTTCCCCGGCAAGGTCTACCTCCAGCTTTGACCCATGGACAGTTGGGTCCCATTTCCTTCTGCCCGACCGTTGGGACTGATTTGGCTTGTATAAATTGCCTACAAATTTTCAAATGCATTAAGACTTAATTGCCATTGCGAAAGAAATTAGATCTAGAACTAGAATGATAACCAACCTATCACAGTAAGAGCACTGGGCTACAAACATATTTCCGTGCAACTCAGAAATGTTCTGCCTCTTTAAACCTGATCGTAAATGAAGTCCGTCGATATTTTGGCTAATCACATACTTGACACGTCCTAAAATCATAAAACAATTACATCATAGATGATAACCCCTACCTACACTTGTTCGAAGATACAATTACCACTTACCAGAGTCGATGAGAGCTGATAAAGCCATATGAGTGGATGTGGGTGCGGCTTGATCAAATGAAATATTCACTTCCGGTTTGAGTCCTTTCTCTTCTAGAGTCCACACCCCCTTAGGTCCCCGGAAGTCGGGGATCCCTGCAGCAGTCGAGATTCCTGCCCCAGTGTGGATAACAACGTGCTTAGCTGCTTTTATCCATTCGGCAAGCTTTTCAACTTTCTCGTCAACTGTGGCCTCATCATCAAAAACCTAATATATAAAATTGATAATTAATAATAAAGAACTTTACTCCACTTTCTCGAATCGTGTGTTGTTTAAGTGATTTTCTCCATCTAAAATCGTACATAAATATATCTCTTCCATAAATCACGCAGTAACAAAACGGATTGAACTTTCATCATCTACAAATATTATTACCTCTGGAATACCAAGTTTTCCCTTGTGTTCGTAAGGTGATAGACCTTCGGCGTAGTTACAAGACATGGTACTTCGTGCAAGACACTAAAATCCACTAATTACAATCCCCGATGCATTCCAATCCGAATACCATCTCAACTTTTAAACACTGACCCTCCTGAGTGATGATCAAATGCATAGTAAATAAAGTTGGTCTTAAATTCAACAAAAAGCTAAAAGGCAGTTTGTGGAGCTCTTAACTTTTGAATAAATGTAGCATTTAAGTGAAATACGATTTCCATTAAGTTTCAACCATTTAGTATTTAATTTATCAAAACACAATCTTCAAAGACACTTTTACAAAATCCTTTTTAAAAGAGCAATAAATTACTCTTTTTGTCTTTTTGTCTTGGTTGCGAATTCCCGGTGAGTTCTGGTTGATATATCCTCAACAAAAAATAGTCGATGGTCTTCACCCAAGGATATTCAGCATGGGAGTTAGGGCTTTGTTCATGAAAAATCAGAAACCCAATCTGAGTTGTTGATACTCGAATGAGCTTAGGACAACGGTCTTACTTGTGTTGCTGAAATGTATGTTAAATTTAACTCTAATTTAAATTTATGCTCTACTAGGTAGTACTGGAGGGGGTATGACATCGCATATTTAGCACAAATCCTGATAGGCTAATAAAAAGCTGCTTGGCCGGTTTACCAAACAGACCTGTGTATAAAAATAAAGCTGTTTCTTATGTTAGGGGATAAATAAACAAATAATATTTTTGTTTTGTCAGAACTCAGAACTTTAAGCTAAAAGCTTCGTAGAGTTATAATTTATCACTCAGTCAGTTAGAAGCAGTTGGTACTGTTGGTTCATCAATGATCACTCATTTCTACTTGGAGTTTTAGTGAATTATACTCATATGTTTAATTGCAGATAATAAAAAGTTGATTGGGTTTTCTATTTTAATAGCGTTTTATTTGAACTGTCTTAATAAGACTTACAGTTTCATCTACTAGGGCTAGATTGTCTAAGCTTACAATTCTAAAAAATATCCTATCGTTTGAAATAAGAAAGAAAAATGACTTCAAGCAGTCAAGCAATCGATGTGAACTGCATGACGCTGACGAGATTTGTTTTGGCAGAGCAGCGTAAACGGGCCCCTGATGCTACAGGAGATTTGACCTTGTTGTTGACCACAATTCAGGCGGCAGTCAAAGCTATTTCTTCAGCTGTCAGGAAGGCCGGGTTGGCTAAATTGTAAGTTCTTTAAAATTAATTGTTCATTTGATTCTTTATTGGAGTAAATCCGAGTAAATCCAGGTCCACCATTTAATTTTCTATAAGCTTTTGAGAGTCAAAATTCTGACTTAATGTTTTGGAAATTCATTTTATTGCCTATTTATTAGCTAACGATTTAGATAGCTTGGGGTTTCCATGCAAGAAATACCTTAAGGTTATTTATTTTATTATTGTACGTGTTTGAAAATTAATTTCAACTATTTTCCGTATTCACTATTTGCTATATGATTCAATGGATTGAACTTTAGATGCCATCACGGTTTATGGAGTAATAATTTGTTTGCATGTAAATCAAATAGGAATGACATGGATTGTGACGTAGTTTGTATTCATTCTTCCATACATTCAACTTGTGAATTAATTATGTAGATTTTCAAGTCCAGGGGTCCAATTTATAATCTACTTTTATATTATGTGTGGTTGTGGTTTCAGTGGCTGTCATATTTTTTTTATCTGTATTATTCAAAGATAGACGCTTGGACGTTGGTCATTCCTATCGCAAATATATTCTGAAATGGGCAAGCCCGATATAGTTGCCGTTAGGTATCATACGAAATACTATATGCAAAACTCTAGAATTATGTTAAAATATCAAACATGTATAGCTCATTCAATTTATGATATGCATATCCATCCACCATGATCCACCTTAAAATAAACTACTTTAAATTCATGTACGTTATGCTGTGAATCAGAACTAAAACCTAAAAGCATTCTAAATTGTTATTTTTAGGTATGGAATTGCAGGACAAACTAATGTTCAAGGAGAAGAAGTTAAGAAATTGGACGTCCTTTCCAATGATCTGTTTATCAACTTGATGAAATCATCATTTACCACTTGCATGCTTGTTTCTGAGGAAAACGAAGATGTTATCGAGGTAAATGATTAATATAGACATTATATAGAATAATTCTAATGAATTAAATAAACATTCAAACATTCTATCTAGATTGAAACTGATAAGCAAGGAAAATACATTATTTGCTTCGACCCATTGGACGGATCTTCTAATATTGACTGCCTTGTTTCTATCGGATCCATTTTTGGAATTTATAAGTAAAGACGATAAACTTTCAATATTCTTTACGATAAAGGTTTGTCCATCTCTTGAATAAATTAGAATGGTATTTTGATGATTAGGAGACTCTCAGATGCGGTTCCCACGGTTAAAGATGCCCTTCAGCCGGGCAGGCAGCTCGTCGCAGCGGGATATGCTTTATACGGATCAGCCACTGCCCTTGTTTTGTCCACAGGTCATGGAGTAAACGGTTTCATGCTTGACCCGGTATGTCGTGTTGCTTTGAACTTACGATGTCTCTTAGAAAATCATATCTGTTGCTGTTACGTGATATGATAATTTCAGCTTATCAATCCTTTAGGCAATCGGAGAGTTCCTTTTAACTGACCCCAACATGCAGGTCCCTTCTCGTGGGAAAATCTATAGTATCAATGAAGGATATTCTAGCAGTTGGGACGACGCTGTACGTGAATACGTGGAATCTAAGAAAAATCCTGAGGTATTTGAAAAACATATGCAATTTTTTAGATCAAATGTTGCAAATTGTACTACAAGCTAAAAAATTACTATTGCGGATGCGAACTATCGTCACAGAATGGAAAGCCATATGGTGCAAGATACATTGGGTCTATGGTTGCGGACGTTCATAGAACCTTAAAATACGGAGGGATTTTCATATACCCCGCAACTAAGGATTCTCCAAATGGAAAGGTGAAAGTTTAATTTTATTTAAGATTTTTCAAATATAAGCGGATGTTGTTGAAGTTTTTTCAACTTTTAATATCTAATTACTAACTATTTTCATATGTTTGTAACAGCTGAGGCTCTTGTACGAGTGCAATCCAATGAGTTACATCATTGAAAACGCTGGAGGAGTTGCAAGTGATGGTAGAAATGCAATTCTTGATATCCAACCGTCCAAGATTCACGAACGTTCACCCATCTTCCTGGGCTCTAAAGACGATATGGATGATGTCCATAAGATTATCGCGAAGCATCAAAAGGCCGCTTAAACTTTTACTTAAATCTACATCCTTCGATTCCTTATCAAATTCTAACTCTGTACGAGTCGTACCAATACGATCAAACATTACCTACATGGGTACAATCAAGAGCTAATCCTTCACTACCACTGTTACTAATGCTACAATGCATTTTAAAAAGAATTTCCCAATTCAACTGAATCCCTGACTGATTTTATCTTTTATCCTTTACAGGTTCTTAAAAATTAACCCATTCATGATTTTCCTTATTTATCTGACTTCGAATACATTTGGTTGCTGAGCGTGACATGACCAAGTTTTAAAAATTATGTAAGATGCAAGCTAATTTTCTAAAGAAATAAAATACAATCAACGATCAACATATTATGTAATTTAGTTAAAACAGAGAACAACAAGAAATTAGTCGGATCCCTACAATGATCAGCATCAATCAATATCCAAAAATGTATGAATAATTTATGTTAAAATTCAATTTATGCCTTGAGAGCTTGGAACTGATGGAAAATTTCCAAGATGTTTTTATCTAAGTCCTGCGTAAAAAGTAGAGTTTCCAGGGTTGAACTGTATTGAGCAACTTGCTCAGCATGCTAAAATTAAAAACACAAGTCAAACTATCTTTTCAGTTAAAAAAAATAAGTTGTCAAAACCCACTAACCTGTGAGAAGACCTGTTGAAGCCTGCCCATTGTCCAACGGAACCAAGCGGTATTGTTTGGTTTTCCATCCGTATCACACCGAGCAATATGCTCCGACAATATCATGATAAAGCGTTGAAAAACAATCAAAAATAGATTCTTTTGATCTGCCTGCGCTGCTTCAAGTTTTTCTTCCATTTTATCCACCTGTTCCTCGGTTGGTATATCTTTATTTCGTTTTTCCTTATCCGGATTATCCTCATCTTCACTGTCACTAGAGTTCAATTCTGCATTTCGAAGTTTATCTCTAGCTTCGGCCAATTCGGAGCTCAATTTAGCGACATTTTTGTTCATCTTTCGGATAGTCATATGAAGAATTTCCCACAAGTAGATTCTAAAATTTCAGAAACTCAATAAGCCTAATGGCCTGAAAAATACCCACCAAACCCTAAGAAATATTTTACCGAGTGAATTCTCCAGTCATCTCTTTCATGAATACCCAATTTGCAACCGAGGCACATTCAATCACATGATATTTCAGAAGTAGTTCAACAACTACAGCTAGCATCTGTGTACCATTTTTCCAAACATCATAAGCAGCCTTCAATACACAAATCTGGGCGTCTTCGTTTGGAACGAAATCCTATGGGTACAAAATAATATTATAAGATATAATCATTACATTAGTTAGCACAACCATTTTGTTTGTAGGGCATTACTTTGAAAACCGTTTGATATTTCGCAATAGCTGTTTGACAATGGCTGATACTCTTGGATCCCAGCATGAAAATCGTCTGCGAAAAGACATCAATCGCAATGGGATTATGCTGTGCTGATTCATCATCTTCGAGAGGATTAGGAACCTCCCGGAGAATAACAACGATTTCATCTGAAGCTGCTTTACCACGAAAGGCTGCTTGCAGTTGCTTTGACTGCAACCATCCGATAATATTCTTTTCCTCTGAAAAATAGATACAAAACACAGATTAGGAGTTATTAGCCCGTCAGTTAGTCTTTTTATATACATATTCCTTTAATAAACTATAAATCTCATCGTAATCTGAAGCAATAATAAATTGCTCAACATGGAATAAAAAAGAAGGCCACAGAGCAGAGGCCAACCTAAGATTAACCTAGCTCTCGATCTCAGCTAGCATTAACTATACTATGGGTAGAGAGACGAGTGTGTCTAATTGAATTAAGGAGAGTGAAGATATTGAGCAAAACCAAATGAAACTAAACTAATGGCAGCGGAACAGAAACAATAGCGACTCTGATTATGTCTCATAGGTTTCAAATTACTTTTACTTCTGAGACAAACCTCCTGTATTTCCGTTGTTAATCATTCATGCACCATGAAAGTAATTGCACCTCTCAAGTAATCAACTTCTAACGAAACTTCCTGAACCACCCTTCTCGAAACGAAAATAGCATAAACCATCATTTATTTATTTTATTTAAGCTGAGCTTAAAAGTATCTGAACAAACAATGTGACAGCAAATATGAACCCTAACGAAAGAGAATAAGAAATACTTAATAAATAAAATAACGTATTTGTAGTTTACAAGATCAAAAATGTTGAACAGAATTCATATCGAACCGGAGCCCCAGGTTCGGTGGAATAGGAATCGCTTTTACAACACACACAACGTCAATCTTACAATTAAATATCAAACCTTACGAATAAATGGCGGAAGTTCCTTGTAAAGTACATAAAAAGTTTATCAAATTTTGAAACTATTCTTTCGCTACTGTTAAAAATATTTCACATACATCGCTGGTGCTATTTATCATTTCTAAACGCAACGCATTGCACACTAATCTATTATTAAAAATTACATAAAGCCAGCTTTTCATAACTTCGGTCTATTCTCTAAGTTATCAAGTACTTAATTTTCCTATTGCCTTTGACCTATTTCAAGTATTTACAATGGACTAAGGTCACATATCCTTCACAATGCACAAAAATATTTAGGATCCCTTGCTTATGATTTGTCTCGTCCATCTAACATTGAATACTGCATGCCATCCAAAACACCTCCACATGAAAACATGACATACAGACAATTGTAAGTCTTAAAAAGATGAAGATGATTATCAGTGTTCTGCAAGTTGAGCAGCGACACTAGCGACAGTAAAAAATATACCATTTAAAATAGCATCCAATGCAGATACAACTACAAAGACAAAAATTTAATGGACAGTAATAAATGTCTTAGAAATAAAAGATACCCTCCTCCTAGGATCTTATCATCTGGAAAAACCTTCGAAGCTCTAGAACCGGATATAAAAAAATTTCCAACAGAATCTTAAAATGTTTTCAAATCAAGGAATCCCCTTCATTTAGTTTTATCGCTACCTTTTCGAATAACTTCTAAAATTTGAGAAATACCAACTTGAGCATTATTTAGCTAAATTAAAAATTTTAGGGAGAAGGGATATGTCATAATAGAAAATAAAATGAATGCTTATATTGAAGTGCATTCAAACTTGTGCTGATTAAAAAATATACAAAAAACGGCTTGAGCCACAGTAATTTAACTTGACAAGTGGATATAGCGTGACTATGTGGCATTTATGACATGAGATGAAACTTATCTAAATCTGATGCATGCAGCATACAATTATTTTTCACCTGTCTGTCTCTAGGCCCTACTTGGAACTAAAGGGAACCACTTCATCTCAAGTTTGATCCAACGCTTCGTGATCTCTATGGGTTGGACACGCATTGCGTCTTATTAGTATATTATTATGATTATGACATTTCTAATTTAACATTTTAATAAAAGTGATAGTGATTGCTAGCATTTATTTTTAATCATGATCCTTCTACCCTACTCAAACCTCAATCTATGAATCTATGTGTTATTTCAAGTAAAAGTAGTAATGTAGTCCTACGCCGACAACCTGTCTCTTGGTGTGTTCCTTATACTTATATTCATTCGTGTTATTGTTTGAACTCAGTCTACCTCAACAAGAAAAGAAACTAAGCTACGCCTTTGTCGTATTTTCCTCCATGGCAATTCCTTATCCTCCGTCCATCTAGGTGGAAGCGAAGTCGCGTGGAAGTCAAGTTTAATTACACAAAATCTGATTTCTTGAAGCATTTCGCAATAAAATATCTTCTTCCAGAAAGCCAGTCTCATCTCTTACAAATCGCCAGTCGGGCTCGGACTTCCTTCAAGTTCTTAAATAATGGTTCTAAGGTGCAGTGCATTGAGAAAATAACTTCATAAACAATTACGAGTTACGACTTATCGGAGTTTATAGAAATATGGATTGGATTATATTGGTGGTAAGCTTTACATGTTTTCATTCAATAACCTTAATGTTGTTACTATATTTTTCTCGTAAATCTCAACAGGTCCTGACACTCGCAATTTGTGACTACGGTACTAGCCTGGACTTTTCTCAGTTTTACCTACCACCGTGCTGTTATATTTCTCCTCAAGGAGATCATTTCTCAGGATACGCGTCACCTTCGAACAAAGAGAGTTCTAATTCTAACTCAAAACGCCAAGTGAACTCTTTTGACAATGTACCGCTTGTTCATTCGGATTCGAAAATCCCCATTTATACAGCAAATGAAGTACATACTAACTACAGAACGAAAGAATCACGGAAATCAACTAAAAAGCAAGTGTTTAGTCTTGTCGTCCCTCTTGATGAAACTATAACCAAAGCAGATTCATCTTATTCAACCACAGAATTTCCTGAGACAACTCAGTTGAAACCTCCAACGACAGGAAAAATTCTGCTCCCAGCAAGGCGAAACATGTCTTATGTCGGGAACAATATTTCAAAATTCAAGCGAGATTCAAATCCAGGGATTGATAAAACTAAGCTATTGGAAGAAGTAATTACACTTGAACTTGAAGATGAGAGCCGAAACTCGCCCGTTGGAAAGAAATCCTTGATGGAAGGAAATTACTACCAGTCTTCCATACTCCTACCAGAACACCGGGGGCATTCAGACCACTTTGCTAAAAAATACGAAAGCTGGGAACCGAAAAAGTTTAGGGGCAAAGTTACAACTAGCCGTTCAAAGTCATTGCCCATTCGTTTAGAAATTCCAGGCAAGCATGATCATTTGATGGCTTCTGCCAATTCTGTTAAACAGCAAGCAGTGAGAAAAATGCCAGCTTCTTGGCAGAAAAATCTAAAGAGAGCCATTTATCAAAGTATTGCAGCACACGGCAAACGCCCAGATTCTAATCAGGAAGTACCATTCCATGATAGAGATCAAGGACAAAGTTCACCAAGAAACTCCATTCTTTATCCGGAAATGTGGAAAAGTATTCAAAATGCGAAACTTCAGTATATTGATAAGATGTCAAAAGTCGCATCTGACATCAACAGTGCAATATTTCTGCCTCAAGGACAAGGCCCTGTGGTTTCAGGTGTTTTAGTCAATACTGTTGATGGCGGTCTACAATTAAGAGTAGCCTCCGAGCTTTATACATACGACGGCTCTAACGATGTCACTCCTGGATGCCACTGCTACCTTGTAAGCAATGGAGATATTTTAGTGTCATATTGGTCGGTTAGCAGAATATTTAACGAGAATGGCCAGCCGGCACTTCAATATTTGATATACCCTCTACCATTCAGCGTCCCTACACCCCCCGACTACATTCCGTTTTCCAATGATCCAATGTTTCGACCATCTCAAATCGATCCACTCTCCAACTATTATGAGCAGATTCATAGAACAAAATACAACCGAAGACATCAAAATCAGATGGGAAATATTCCTGAAGGTGTTATCGGCCACGTCAGTAGAAATCCTAAACTCGTACACGAATTGCCCAACGACCATCATCAAATTGAACCACATAATTTAAATATACCGATTCCATCTCCTATTCCAAACATAATAGGCCAACGACCAGAAGATTTAGGTGTATTGATTCAGAAAAACGGACAATATACTCCAGAATTTGTAGAATTATACCACAACGCTGTCCAACACCACTTGCAGCAACAAGATCAACATGTAAGACCTATACCTATTCATGACCCACCTTTCCCAAATATTGTACATGATCGACCCCCAGAAGGTCCTGGTAACTATGAAGGACCCCCAGAAGGTCCTGGTAACTATGAAGGACCCCCACTGCCTATTCCCATTGGAATACGGGATAATCCTGTACAATTTGTCCAACCGACTCCAGTATTCCTTCCAGATCCAACTGAAATTTCAGTTCCAGTACTAGACCAGCTATCAAAGCCTCCAACTTATCCTAACTCTATTCAAGACATAATTTCACCTTTCCCTCAACCTCTTCCCGGCTCAGAATTTGGACCAGAATTATTGGATCAGGTTCGTGTGCAGCAACCTGGATCACAAGAAATCCTTGAACAACTTAACCCTGGAACAGAACAACATGGTTTTTTGAATCAAAACCCAATTCCTAATCAACCTCAAAATCATAATGAGGGTTCACCGGTTGGTCGACCATACCAAACTTCTGTTCAATCTACCGGCATGCGTTCCAACAAGAACAAAAATAACAACGTTAACAAAAATAACGATTTAGCCTATTACGATGACAAACGGCAAGGTGATGACAATGCTGGCTACAGTCAACGACCTTTCACAGTTTCTAATGTGTTGGACAATGAGAGAAAATACTACCCACGTAGGAAACCTTCAAACGATTTCGTGAACGACTTCAGTGTGTCAAAAAGTCCATACAGAAGGAAGCCTATTCAACGCATTGACAATGCAAAGGGATATATACTTGACTTCTAATCATTTGCTTGTATAATAGAAATAGCGTACACAATGTTGGTTTTGGCATTTGTTCTTGATTCTCTTTACCATAATATTAAACTATTCTTATTTGTTGAATCCACGCCAATTCTTTTCTACAATCTACCTATATATTGCATCATATGGTTATAAAATAGTTGTTCTGCAATACTGAAAAAATAAAACGTACCTTTCTCAGTTTCAAAAAACTTGTAGAGCGGTTCTGTGCTTTGGGCCGGAAAAAGAGATTCAAAAGTCTTTGGAATCATCTCCACCATTCGCTCGTAGTATGACAACCTTTCATAAAATATTTCATAATAATCGATTAAAAAACTAAGTCCTTCTTTTGATGCTGATTATATGGGAAATAATTGAATGCATTGAATTTTTTTAACTTTACCTGATGCATTTTTGAATAACTTCTGAAATGAATTTTGGTTTAGGATGCTCCGGTTCCAAATTCATCGCATAAACCCAATCATCCCAGCTCCATCGGAATTGAAAGTTACTCAAATGGTACGAGAACCAGTTAGTAAATCGATCAATGCAAGTAACATTCATGTTATCCAGTCTGTCAAAAAGCAGTTCAGTAGTCTGTGCAAGAACCTAATCCAAAAAGATAAAATTAGGAGTAGAATACAAAACTACAACTTGTCTAAAAAATTTAGTTATACCTGAGGAATAACTCCCGGTTGCTTCTTGCACAGCTCTATAAGAATAGATCCATAGCAGATTTCTAAATATTCCGGTGTAGGCAATCGAAATAGTTCTCCAAAGATAACTTCCACAATCATGTATTCCAACGGCACACGGTTATTTTGGGGATAATCCAGCAGATGAATAGAGCTACAAATGAATTTTCTATATAAATTGCGCTTATTTAATCATAGTAAGAAATCGTACCAATCTCTCCGCTCCAAATGATGTTTCTTGAGAATATCCCTCAGTTCCTCTTCGATCAAGAATCTCTCAATCGAGTGAGCACCTGGCAAGACAGGTGCCATTGGTCCCTGGATAAAAAATTCAATAGATAACTAAGACTAAAACAAAAATTTAAAATGCTGGTTGAATTATTTGCGATTAAACTTACCTCTGGACAATCAGTATAGTCGAACATTCGAAACACAACACTAGGAATAGAATATCGCATGTTATCGTGATGTGGTGGGAGCGATATTTGTTGCAAGTTATGTTGCAAAGCTTCACATAGTACACTGTCAAATGCTAAGTAAGGGCGATTGATGTGTTTTTCGACCCAGCCATCCAGTTTCAATTTCTCCACTTGGGCCCATAGACAATCGAGATACTGAATTCAAAAAATATGTATAGAATTAAAACTAGCAAAAAACTAATAAAAGTAAAAACGAGTTGGAAATGATTTCTTCATACTTCTTCTTGTGGGTGTGGGTCATCCGAGTTCCACACTCGAAGCATTCCCATGTGGGTTCGCTTGCGTTTCTTCATGTAATTATCAATCGTGATCATTAACCGCTCTACAGTTTGCTCTTTCTTATCGTACAATTCTCGCCCGACCCAAGGAAGGCAATAGAGAATTGCATAAACCAGCCAGTCCCGTCGTACCTAAGAATAATTCCATTAGTTACAAATCAATAGATTTTTCAGCGGTTTTAAAACTGTAATAATTATTTACCTGGGGTACAGCATTATCAATGGCTCCTTCCATAAAAATGTCATACAGTTGTAAAAGTGACGTTGCAGAAACGACGTGACAATTGACCAAGTCAGATATAAATCGAAGAGTGTACTGGGCATTACTCCAATTCCCACTTCGCAAGAACTCCTTGAATGTCTTCACCAAAGTCTCGACAAACTAATTAATTTCCAATAAAAATAAAACGTTGAACATCTACAATATTTATCCAATCTATCACTACCATTTAAACTTCGTAAAAATAGTTTATCTAGATCAGTGTTATCTCACCTCGCCACCGAAATTATAATTTTTTGCGTTTAGGAGACCAGCTAAAGTTGAATACACTGAGCATTTCTCCGGAATAGTTGTTACAACTTCAACAAGCGTCTGCAAAATTTTCGGTTTCTGTGTAGCAAGATCAGTCTCCAGCATCTTCGCAACACCCTCAATACTGCTCCCTACGGATGATTTGTTCTGCAATAAAATAACACATGATTTACCATCAAAATAAACACGGCAAAACTGACCTCTGAACAGTATGTGATGTACCTTTTCTCCAACATCGTAAATCACGGCTTTGATTGGATCCTCTTCTTTTTTCTCATTATACGAAGATGTACGTCTTCGCTTGAAGTACCGGTCACCACCTTCCGATTACAACAAAAGTATCATAATTAATAATTATATAGTTTTTCGCTCACCTGTCAGCACATTTTTAGCTCTAACCATTTTTAGCCGCATTGAACCTAAAGTATTACCCTACCCTGCACTGAATAAGATATCTACCTACACCCTTAACATATTCATATTCATATTCAACATAAACACTCCTTGACTTGCTAACTACTTGGACAGACTCGGACTGGAGCCACTTGGGGACAGTAGGTACTTATTAGACTGACCACTTTAACTATTTGTTTGTAAAAGATTTGAATTGAACATAGCACAAAGAATTAGATTAGAAGAATAGATACTACACATATACTATATACAAGAATTGAATATTTATTAACAATTTCAAGATTGGCAATTTGTCAGATAAAAATATCTAATGACTTACCCCCTTCAGTCTCCTCAAACCGACGTCGACGATTCATACTTGTCCAGAGTTTGGAACTTCAAAAGTTCAAAGGCCAAAGCAATGTAAGTAATTAAGATTTTCACACCTCGAATTGTCGAATTGACTGGAAGTTGTGAAAAGTACAAGATTTCTTGTCAAAACCGCCGCATATGAGTTTATTGTAATTTGCCAGAGTTTTCTTTATCCCAGTCCGGGAAGTTCAAAATACAAACTTTCTATGCCAAATTAAAAACTATGTTCCTTACTGATCTTGAGTTGCAAATTCCCCAGATATGTTCAACAAGGTATGCGGAAAAATGCCACCGATCATTATCCACCGACCATTATCTACCAATCAACAATCCACCATGAAATTTACCCACCTATGACAAAAACCACTTGATAATTGACTGAGTGTGAACTCTGGCCTTTACCGTCCTCTCACGATCGCTGCGGATTAGACTATCTGGGTTCACAAACAATTGTGGCACATAGTATGTCCCCTTAGGCCTTAGACGAATTAAAGAGCAATGGGGGTAGTCATCGTCAAGGTCATTAGGGACATGATAAATGTCCCTTCTCAAATATGGTGCATAAACAATCCTTTCAGGTGTAATTTAGATGGTTCAAAGAAGGCATATCTGAAATACCCGTCAATTGTGTCCTTGTCCTTGTGTCGGTTAATTGGGCTAGATCCGTTCTAGCTTCGGCGTGGATTTTTATGAAATTTTAAAACATTTATAAATCTGAGGGCAAAATCCGGACGGTGACAGGAAGAAAAAATTGCGTCTTTATAAATTGAAACCCATGATTCGGAGTAACTAAATGACTTTTAATGAGCTGTAAGTATCAAATATGGGAAGTTCAATTTCAATTTTTAGCCCGAGCCAGGGCTTATGTGATCACCGTGTCCGTCCGTCTGTCCGTCTGTCCGTCTGTCCGTCTGTCCGTCTGTCCGTCTGTCCGTCTGTCCGTCTGTCCGTCTGTCCGTCATCACGATAACTCTCTTTAAACGTGTCGGATCGACTTGAAATTTGGTAC
>JAQFYM010004373.1:0-15745 GCA_034694785.1 Agrenia bidenticulata | reverse complement strand
GGTATTGTAGTTGCCAACTTGCGTTTAAGGATCGTATCGGCGGGGTTTCCGTTCCGTACTACAATCAATTCGGAAATACCTGAATGGCTTTCAGAAATTATTGGCATACTTCCCACTAAAGCGTCCCACTCAGTTTTTCTTTCGGGTATTGTTTTTTTTCTCTTCTATCGATGACAAAAGGCTCGGCTTTTGCGTTTTTCTAAGGCCGTTATATATATGCAGAAAACCTCGCACGCGAAATGCTTAATGGACTGTTATTAAGGTGGGTTTCCCCATTTTTCACGTATTTTAAATGGAAGAAATGGTAAAAGAATGGCAGTTTCCATCACAAAAAATACGCTTCTATCGCCAAATTGGCTTTTGAGCTTATTCATGTGCGCGCTATGTTCGAATTGGACGAAAATGTGTTGATGGTGGTGAATGCAATGAGTGCACTTTTAGAATTTCCCAATGTGCTTGTGTAGTTGCGACTATTTTTTTATAAAGAAGCAAGCGCACCACTTAAGGCGTCTTTTTCCCTACCCACATCCCACTTGAACGCGAAGTGGTAGCATGAAGAATCCATCCGAGTGTTGATTATGCACACCAATAAGAACAGATTCCTTACAGCATTTCCTTATTCAGGCGCACCTGTTTGCCGTTATAGTCCGGACAGTTCATAAAATTCCTTATGCCTTCTTCGCGTGACGACTACGTCTTCCTTGCTAAGCTTAGCGAGGAAGTGAAGCGTTATGAGGAGATGATTATGCATATAAAAAAAGTTGTTAGCATGACAACGAGCGAGCTCACTACTGAGGAGCGGGATTTATTGGCAGTAGCTTACAAGAATCATATCGGGGAAAAGCGATTGACGCTGCGCATAGCTATGGCTATCGTCGAAAGAGAAGAGGAGCGCGCCCGTGGACATATTGACGTTGCGATGGATTATCATCAGTGCGTTTATTGTGCGCTTCGGTAAATGGATTTTCTTTTTTCCTTTAGGAAGATTAAAGAAGAGATTCGCACAGTCGCATTGGATGTTATGAGCATTACTACCCAGCTTCTAGAAGCGTCTACCACGTCGGAAGCAAAGGTGTTTTACTTAAAGATGAAAGGTATTCTTACTGCTTTCCGTATTCTAGCGGTGTTTCTTCCTTTACGGAAAACGTAGGTGATTATTATCGTTATTTGGCGGAATTTGAGACAAACGAAAAACGTGAAGAAGCTTCGCAATGCTCAGAAAAGGTCTACCACGAAGCTCTAGTGCTTTCCGAACAGGACCTTAGCAAAATCAATCCTGTCCGCCTCGGACTCGTACTGAACCTATCCGTCTTTTATTACGAAATAGCAGGCGAGCATGACCGAGCCATTGAATTTGCGAAAGAACAACTGGAAGCAGTAGTAGACAAAGTAGATGACGCAGACTGTGTAGACAGTTCGTCCATACTACAGCTCATTAAGGGAAACTTGGTACTCTGGAGCGACTGCAAGAGCAATGAAACGGACTACTACTAGCCATCGCACTATCATTATGCTTATTTATTATTAAATACGCATTTACGTTCTCCATCCGAATATCCGAGACATGAAACCGCGTTCCTTCTTTTCATAGGTTTGCACTCTTTCTATAACGTCCAGCGCGGGAATCTATCGGAAATTGAGTGCATCCTTTCTTCCTTTGCTAAAAAAGAAAAAATACGCTTTCTAATGCTGAATCGACAAACAACGGTTTGCAAAAGAGTGGCTGAAGCTCACCGACCATGTCGATGAAGAGATTCTTGTGCACAGAAGGTGAGCTCAGCTCTTCAGACGTGTACGATCGCATTTTCTGTTAGCAAGGAGCAAGAAGAGAAGAAACGTGATGGAGAAGAGTCGTAAAAGGAAGGAACCCTAACACTCTTTTGTGTACCTTTTGGTTGTTTGCCAAGTGCGAGTTTGCTTTTGCTCGGGATTGTCTCAGTTTTACCCGTTGCAGCAAGTTTTCGTACCGTTGCAGATACAACTATCTTGTTTAGGCAAAGGGCGCAGGCATGTAAAGGATGTTTTTGTGTTTTACTTGGTCTAAAGCGGAGTTTTCCAGCATCGCAACGCCTTCACCGATAAACTCAATTGCCTTTTCGTAAATTGCATAGCTGCTTGCATAACTTTTCTTTTTATCGCAGTTTATACCAATAATAAACGCACTGAATTGTACCCGTTTACGCAATTTCCCGTTAGCAGAGGAGAAGACGAGTATATATATATTTACCGATGTGCCTTTGTAAGTATCGACTCGCATGCAATTTTTTCTTTCAAATGAGGATCGCATTGAATAGCTTCTAAGAGCAGTATTCGCTCCAAGTTCTGTTGCGTTTTTCAATACTATCTTTCCTTCTCATCGTTGGGCGGTGGTGGTCACCTTCAGTCTTTCCATGAGCATTGTGCGATTAGTTAAGGAAGCGTCTTCCAGTTCTTCCCATGCCACATTGGAAATTGGTACAATACCGTTGCTCATATTGTCTTCTATGATGGTCTTTTGGAGATATGTGCGGTTGCTTATCATAAGCAAGTCATAAAATAGAAAAAAAGCGAACCTGCAATTTCAAAGCTTTTGATTCGTTCTTAGAGGTTGTGAAAGCGGGCACCTCAGCGCGAATCATTTCGCCACTGTAACGGATGTATGCCTGAGGACTGTTCTTCACATAGTACGTGAATTGCCAAAGTTGCCTTTATGTCCTGTATTTGTTGCAAGTAAAGCATCCGGTGTTGCGGGTTCAGAGAAGCAAGTTTTAGATACTGTTCGCTGTTTCACAAAGCATGAATGCTACGAAAAAGGAAAACGAAACAATGGCTGAATGCATTCAGAGAGAAGATTATCATAACGATCATGTAACTCTGCCGCATAAGAGACAGCGTCTATCGCTAAATATGCTCATCATTGCTATTGCAGCCATCGCCAAAGGTGGATAACAAAAAACCTTGCGCTTATGAGTTGCGTGAAGGATGCTTCGTGATTGGCCTTTTCGAATGCTGCTAATCCCGATATGAGTAACGAATAGGCCTTTGTACAAGAGGATTGTCCATAAATGCGTGTATATGTTTACCTGTGCTTCTTGTAGGGTCGCATTGTCGCACAATCCACATGCTGCTACGTCAAGTAATTGTTTGCTATACCTTGCTGCCTTAGTAAACTTTCGCACCATATGAAACCTGCACCATGCGATAAGAATTTTCCTGTCTGTACATGACGAAACTGCACTTTTTTCTATGCACATCGGCTGATTCGTGCTTTAGTTGCATCCCGTAAGCCCAATAGCGTTCGACTTCCATAAGGAGCATTTCTATGAATCTTGCCAAAGCGACATAAATGCGCCTTTTGAAAACCCAATTTACGCGCTCACCTCGAATCGGAAAACTTTTGTATGGGAAACTCCTTAGAAACAAACTTTTTTCGTCCACAGCGCATTCTCAGTTGTTGGCGTAAGCGATGGATGCGTTTAGAACAATAACGCCTATGCAATGTGCAATAACAGCATAGTATGTTGAGGCTACGAAGGAGAAAGCACCTGTATGTGTTGTAAAAGCCATGTTTGAGCCCGTGGCGTTTCCGAGCACATGAAATAACGCTCATTACTGAAATAGAACAAATTTTAGAAAGGAAAAGAGACCAAAAGTGCACTCACACTCGAGTTTGAAGTTCCCCATTGAACTTGTGGTAGTATCACTCATTTGTTAACCAATCAAAGGGAAGAATGGGGTTACCATGAATAAAATTGATTGGCCAATAAGCGAACTCGAAACGGGTCCCACGTGAGCCATAAATGACTGATAACGTATTGAAGCTGACCAGTAACCGCTTTTCGTAAACTTTATTGTGAAGGAAAAGCCCTTTTCATATATACATGTACAATAGGGATGTATTCCCTACAGAACTGCGATCTGCAGTAGTAGCGAAAGATGGCTTTTACTTGAACTTTGACACGTCAGGTGCGGATTTCCAAACTTTTTTTTTCTGAATTGGAATTGTGTAGGCGTAACCACTTTTAATGTTCCCCTTACTGCGATTACGGAGAAATCGGGTGGAGTAGACATGCCTAAGCTGATTCGCCGGCAAAAAGTGACTTTTTCTCTTTTCGGTTCATTGTTCTTTACCCACTCTCTGCTTCCTTTCAATAGATTAACACTGAGTGGGGATGCGTGCGTACGCCGGAAATGACACCACAAGTAATGGCCGACTTGAAGATTCTCAAACTTCGCAATGTGCTTGACAGGAATAGGCATTATAAAGCCAGTGATACGAAGAGCCTTCCCAAACACTTTGAGGTTTCCTTTTGAGCGGGTCGATATGCAATCCGCCTTTGATGCGTGTAGATGGGAACTGTTATTGCAGATGCAACTGAGTGGTATTCATCCCGTTTGACAAACAAAGAGCGCGGATCGACATTGGTGTGTGTTTCCCCTTTTTCTATCATTTTATTCATTGTTGCGAGTGGTTAATGCTAAGAGCATTTTTCCTTTTTGTTCCAGGTTGCACAAATATTAAAAGACGAAGAGAACAAATCCTACTACAAGAAAAAGTTTAAAGAAGTTCAGTTGGCAGCGTTAAGAAAGGATCGCTTCAGAGGACACCGCAAGAAAGGAGCAAAAAAAACACGGAAAAATAAATGATTTTTTGATTGTTAGCAACGCAATTGCAGTTTTATTCTTTTGGATGCACATTCATTTACCAATCAAAGTCCAGGAAAGTATTTTGGCAAATCGGGGTGCACTTGAATATTATTCTAAAAAAACCATTTTCCAAAATGCGAACAAATTCGTCAATTAACCTTTTCTATATCTATCCATTTTTTTCGATTTTCAAGCAATCCTTCCAGAAGTGGTTGTGTCTAAAGTTGTGTTTGTCGGTAGAAGCGAACGCATAATCAACAACACAATGACTGACCCCTGGAACAATTTTTGCGAGAGTTTGGTATCCAGGAAGACACACATAGTTTATAAAGTTTAATTGACATTGCGACATACGCGCCTTTTCTCTGTCCATCATTGTGATTGGCGTCTGCTTTGTTTATTAGTTTGAAAGCATAACCAAAGAATAAACAACGATTCCGCATCGCTTTTCTTCATCGCCTTGTTCGAAAAACTCTTCGTATATTTGCTTAGTGATACGCAGATGATGATCCTGTGTTGTCCAAGAATAGGGATTAGCAGATCGCCTCGAGAAAGCGTTGCATCGCTAGCTGTTTGGTTACCCATGGTTTTATAGCGCCGCATATGTCACACATTGTCATTATCAATGAACAGAGAAGCGATCGATGGGTAGCATTTGTGGAGTCAAACTTACTGTTATCGCACTCATTTTCGTTGCAGAAAAGTTGCCGGGTTGTTTTAATCACCGCAAAATGACCTTTCAACACTTTACAACCACACCTTTGAACAAAAACGAAATTACCCGAAAGATCCGTTGCCAAAATATTAAAGTGTATCTGCGCCATGATAGCGTCGTGCTCTACTTCGGAAAAATTCTCAAGAATATCGAGGCTCGGACTAAAGAAGAGCTCCGCAAACAAGGTGGAGTGATGATGCTATGTTAGTTTTCCATGAGTTTCATTGGTTTACCCAATTGTTCTTACTTCGAGTATACTTTTATCGCCATAGAGTTGCTTCAATTCACTGTCGCTTGTCCTTAAGAAAGCGTTGTTTTTCCCTCGGTGATCCAAATCATGGCCTATTTTTTATTCATGGAGACGAAAAGTTCGCAACTTGGAAAAACGAAGAAGAAGGAAAAGAAAACCAAGGCATGCTGTGAAAAGCGAAAATATTTCGTTTTGGTGGAGGAAATCACTTAAGCGCGTATTTATGGCAATCTTGAATGATAAAATGATTCGGAAAAAAAGAAAACCGATAATGAAAAGCATAGCAACAAACCGTATAAAAGCAATGGGCTACTAAAACTGCGTGTTCCCAGTTGTGATAAACAACTTTTCTGTATGCGTATTTTTGTTTTTCGAAAAGGCATTAAAGCCTTTTGCACAACGGAGAGTAACCTGTAGTTGTTCCGGACAACAAGAACAAACTTTTTCAAAGTTTCGATACTAATGTTATACTTTTCCACAAAGCAAAGGTCTTTAAACATGTGCACAACAAAAGCACACTTTTTTGTGCGTTTTAAGTGAACGTGCTGAACCATGATTCAACTTGCCTTTTGCAGGTCCGTCAAGTGATAGCAATCCCACTCGTAAGTACGACTTCCTTCAAGAAGAGCTTCGTCCAATGGCTGCGTTAACTAAAAAGAGAAGCATACGCAATTGTTGTTTCCTTAAAGTGCAATGGGCGGTAATGTCGTACAGCCTGTAGTTCGTGCGGCTTAAAGTAAGTGTGATAATGAATCATCTCGTAGGCAATCTTGCTCTGGTTTTCGGCACGCTTCAAAGTTTCGTATTGCTTGTAGTTGTGTAAACTATCAAACGTGTGAAGAGAGCAAGTTTTTCTAAAAGCACCTCATCCGTATGATATTGATTATAATATCGGTTTGCTGTTCATCATTATTGGAAAAGCTTTCGGTGTACTTTTCCTGCTTATTGATAGCTTGAAACACACCTGAAAGAACCCATTAGTGTGCGTTTTATAAAGGAGAAACCACGTCGACAACGAGAAGAGGTAAAGAATACCTAAAACTTTGTTGCCGTGTAGAATCGGACGACATAGCAGTGACCGTGTCGGCTTTCCTTCCACAGAATCAAAGTCTGTTCAAATCCGCAATTATGGCTCTTAGCGTGCATAAAAAGGAAAAAGCGACCTGGATTATAATTTGGATGCACAGAAGCACGAGGGAGATTCAGCGCCGTCATTGTGTGAAACACATAGTTAACGATTCCCTGAGTGTGTTTTTCAGTCCATAATTGCGGTGCGTTATACCAATGAGGACAAAGAATAACGTGGAAGCTCTTCAAGAAGTTTATCGGTAGAGCAATCACCAATCTTTATGACCATCTCGGGTTCTGTTTCATCCTTTTGATTCGAGAGGAATACCGGTAGGAACTGCAGGGCTACGCTTTTTTGCATTACAAGTAAAAAGAAAAAGCATGACTGTGCGTTGATGAGATTGCGAGTATTTTTTAGTAATTCTTGCAAGAGCGTGCATATTTCAAACGGATTCGCTAGTGCAGAAGCGACCTTTTTTCGTTCGTATTAGTGGCACTGCAACCTTGACAACTTTTTTCCATCTCTTTGTACCTGCATTATTGCATTCTTTTCAACGTTACGTTTCTCCTGCTGTTCGATGACAAAGGCATTCAATATGCCCAAGTTGCAGACCAGTACATAATTCTCAAACCTGATTGGATCAATTATAGTTAAAACCGGAAAAAGAACCATTCTGCATCTTCATCGGTGAATACGCCAATCTTTTTGTTAACAAGTTGCATTACTCCCAATATGATACCTGCGTATTTCCCCTCAAAGTGAGACGGGGTACTGTGCGATCTACAAAAGTTTACCAGAATGATTGCGAATGGGCGTGCACAGAATTGTTTTTGTTTTGTATTTCAGTTCAACGTCTGTAACGGGATCAAAGAGTTCATCATTGTAAGCATCCGTAATATTCACACTCTGTCCGGTTCGTACAACATAACCGGCAACACCCATCTGTCATGCACATTGATGCGACGTGGGGTCTTCAGAAACTTACTGTTGCAGGAATGTGAATTCCGTGATACTGTTCATGGCAATTTTCTGATGAAGAAAAAGGTAAGCGGAGCACAAAAAGTGAAGATGCGATACCAGAAGCGTCCTTTTCTTTCCGATGTTCCCTCCGGAAACTTTTAAAATTGTTTATTTTCAATAAAAGTATGCAAGAAAGGGAAAGAAGAAGCAAAGCAAAGCGAAAAAAACCGAATAATGAAGAAAAGTATACCAACTTGTTTACATCAAAGTTTTTTGCGTGCGATAACTCTCTGTGAATTGTTCGAGAACGTTCAACCTAAACAAGCTTTGCTTTCCGATGGACGAAAGTAGAAAGGAAACTGTTATGGGGCCTTCTGGTGCGTGAACATCAAACTCTTCGCAGTACATTTTGCTACTAACTAAGGAAAGTGAAAAGGAGAACAAGAAGGATGCTAATCGATTAGGAAGCACTTTTGTCAAGCATAAATATCGAACATCGCTCGGCGCCGATATACGAAGTGGCGTGTTTCAGTATCTTTGGGATCTACGAATGTTATTAGTGGCATACTCAAGCTTCTCCCCGCAAGGAGTGATTTCTATTGTAGTTTGTACGGTATTTTTGATTGTGATCGCATCGGAGTAAACGCTTTTCGTTATACTCTGTATAACTTTGTGCTCTTCAATCTTCCGTTCAAGCTGGTAAACGTTGTCGGTTAGATGGAGCGACTTTTCGCAAAAAATAAAATAAAACAAACATCGCATATCTTGCATATCTTCTTATAGGCGACTTTAATGTGTTGTGCTAAAAGCGTAAGCTGTCTAATAAAGCATTAACTGAGAGCACCGCCACAACTTTTGGGTTAAAGAAGCGTACGCATATTCTCCATTATGGATATCAAACTGAGGTGAAGCACGCTTGAGTACGATGAGCATTAATGTTTTCAGTGGTTCATCTTGTGTGATTGGAATGAAGCACATATCGTTCGCCTAAAGGCAATGACATTGTGACGCATCGAAGCAACGTTAGGCCGAATACCGAAAACTTTGGATCACTTTTTGCTACCGAAATCGTAGAGCTTTTGATCGGATGCCTACCGTACGATTATGCTGTAGTAAGAAGAGTCAAAAGGCGCTTTTTCGTACATCAATTGGGTAGCGTTTGTAAAGCTGATTGAGTCGCTAAGTTTTCTGTTGTTTTCGTCGACATTGTATAAGTGCTCAGCGACGTAATCGACAAAGTAGGACTCCACCGATAAATTCTTGTTTAGAGTTACATCCTTCAGTTATAATTCAAGCTAAATTACGCACCCCCGAAAGCTTCCGAAGCTCATCTACGACTTTATTATTGAGTTCATACAGGGAATTGGCGGAATACAAAACTAACAATGCTTCATCCATTCTTTCGGAAGCTTGGAAGAATGGAAAAGGACTTTTTTTTCTTCTCTTTGAAGAACAGTTAAAGGAATACTGGAAGTACCTTTTGATAACGGAAGTTTTTGTTTCAAAGACAACTTGACTTTTTCAGTGGAGTTTATTGGCTGTTCAATTCCTTCGGTGTTTCTATTGGTTCCCATCTACTGATAATAAATATAAACCTGTCGCCTCCAACGTCGGAACGACAATCGCATGGGTTGCTAATACGCAACTTTTGGAATTGCAATAAAAAGCTCACCTGGAGTACTTCACATAGACAGCCTTTTACTGAAGGAACAACGAACAATCTGTGGCTTATAGCCAATTTATTAACAGAACACTAGAAAGACAAGTTGACACTATACCGCTTGGTACTCATGTGAAGACGCATTCCCAGTCCCTCTTCTGAATACTCTTCTACTGCGGCTGCAGCTCTTTGAAAGACAGCCTTTTAAGAGACAGCAGCCTGGCAATAGTAGAGTACAAGCATAAGCGTCCACAGTACGCATCGAATCAAGACGAAGCTTCAAACTCGTACCCTTGCACTTAGGCTTTTATACTGGATATCAAACGAGCTCACATCAATGAGTGTGTAATGCGAAGAAAATAATAAAAGTGATATTGGCCATCACAGTACTCAACCCTTTGATATGAAGGAGAAGCAAGCTCTTCCTTGAAGCAAGCTCTTCCTTAAAGCAAGCTCTTCCTTAAAACAAGCTTCTTCTCTACACTGTTAATGGCTTACACTTCCACAGCGTGGGGATTCTCGGCTAACAGCAAACGATTGCAAGATGGCACATTCGTTAACTATCTTAAAGCCACTACGGAGGACTTTCTGGTCATGGAAAGCGATCACGTCATCAACTAACACTTTGTAGTAGCTCTAATACTAGAGATGGTCAATTTCTTTTCATGACAACTCAGTCGCAACTTTGATTAGGCAGAGTGAAAGAGTATTGTTTCGCATTTTATTATTACCACTGCGCTCCTTTCCAAAAGGCGAATAGTAGTCATTTTTGTTTTAGGGTTTCTAGTCATAGTAGAAGCGCTGCCTTTCGGGGTTGTGACCTACTGTAGTTGCAGAACAGCTTTGCATTGGATAGTGTGACGCGAACAGTCCATTGGAGTTTTCGTTTCGTGATGGTTTTACCCAACGATGTGCATGGTCTTTCTCTACAGTTACCGGCCACATGGGCGAAAAGGCAACGTGGTTTCTTTGTAAAAACTCCACTTCGCGTTGGCGTTGTTGCTTCATTTGATTCTCTACGCAGCTTGTAAAATAGACTTGTACCGGAATAACTACCGGAATAGCATCCTGTAATAAACAAGTAGCTATATTGTTCAAAGGCAATCATTCGTAAGCAGTTTTGTGCATAAATGGTAATTAAGTCGCATTCCTGGATTACAAGTCCCTCTCCCAAAGCCTAACGAAATTTAGTGCTAACAATCACGCAATGGACGCCTTCTTTTTACTAAAAGTCTTTCAGGCACAAGAGGCGATAACAGAACACCGCCTGCTAGCACTTGAAACATCTACCACAACCATGTGAGTGCTAAAAGCTGTCTTTCCAGTGGCAGTGTTACCGTGAGTACTATATGACTGAGGCACGCATTACTTCCGAGATACTCTGCAGTCCAATCGGCAAGCACTAGCCAACTGTATGGGCTGTCATGTACATGTTGTAGCATTTTCAAAGGATGCCTGCCGAACAGCGCAATATTATGCCCACCTAAACGCTTTTAGCGCCAACGACAGTATTCTATCTGCATGCCGATTGTGCGATGGGAGCACTCCCTTGTGAATATTCTCATCTCTTGAATGGATCATTGCTATGAAAGCGTTATACAAACCTTTGTGCTAGTCTTACATACCTTTGATAACGGTTACCGCTTTGCTTATGAGTGCATTTTTGCGCGTAGAAAACCACACCTCACAAACAATTACTGCAACACGAAACACCTGTGAATGCACTTGATGTCTGATGGCATCCAATCCACGAATCAGCGTCTTGTATTCAATGCTACTTTGCTTGGACCTTTGCTTTGAAGCTGCTGCACTTGTAAAGAGCACTCGAGCAAAAATCTGCTCCATTGAGTGAAACAAAGATATACTAGACAACGCATACTCCACGCCGCTCTGCGGTCAATCCGAAAGGCTCCTCCAACGTAATCGAAAAATGGTTCTTTTACATTGCCTTGCATGACTGCGCAACCGCAAGCACACACAAAAACCTTTTCTATAAGACGAAAAAACGGAATCAACTCTTCTAAAGTCGGTATGTCTTCTAGCAAGACTACAATATCGATGCATGGACTTTTGAAGTGCGTCATTGTCTTGAAAGCAAACGAACCAACAACTAAAGTCTACTCGCCGATGCGATACTTTTCTTCAACCACAAGCAAAAACCTTTAAGTGGAAGTTCCCGTGAGGAGAAGGCCGTAGTAGATTCAGAATATCATCAACGACTGTAACTATTGACGTCAAAGCTGCCGTTCGTCATTTACAATAAGCAAGATCAGAGCTAACAAGCAGCAAACATTCTTCTCTGAGCGAATAGGCTGCGTAATAGCGTACTAAGCATTCCTCCTATCCATTTTTAGCTATGCAACCAAAACGCAAAAGTAAAAATGCATACAAAGCCTTGCGTATTTGGTGCAGGCAAGAAGAAGAGCGGTTCACTATTCTTGCATGCTGTCACTGCCATCCTACACCATAAAGTTGATAATTAGTCCAAACTATGATCATTGACCTTGTGTTTTCGTATTTATGACGTTCACTAGTTAAGTGCCTTACGAAAGCGCCTTGCGATGCGCAATTAGTCTTGCAGATACAGCAATGATAGCATCGGTCCATTCTATGAGGTTTATACAAGAAGGCAATCACCTCAGGAATGGCTGCTTCTTCCTTCTAGTTAAGGTTCTATTGGAACTCCATAACCACATGATGCGTTGAGCACTGCAACGAAAAAAAAAACATTCATTAGCTTCTCTTCATCCACATACACAACGCACCTTCTTTTGACGTTGCGTTATTAGAGTTGGTGGTGACTATACTAGATAAACGTCTCCATACGACTTTGACGCAGGCTATACAAACAACACAACTCATGAAACGGAATGAAAGAATGTTCGATAAGGTAAGGGAAACATTCCGTAAACGCTTGAGCTAAACGATGTACACAAACTGGCTCAACCTAACTATGAGTGTACAAATAAAGCAGCTTGAGACGAAACATGAAAGCTTTCAAGAGCGTCTAGCGTTCCCTATCGGTGTTCTATGTGGAGTTTCTCGAAAGAAACGAGTGTACAATGTTCTACTTTCCACTCTAGCAAGTACGGCTATTACTGAGGTAGTTCAAGTAGAAGCTTTCTCTGATAACTTGGAACAACAATGTCCCCCAGAATGCGCACACTCAGTAGAGAACACAGTTCTTGCATAGAAACGACAATCGAGAAGCTGGAAAGTATGGATGTGTTGGACTCCCTTTCACCTACGAATATTGTCAAGAGCGGTGTTCAAAGAAAGCACCAGAACACGATAACATTATTGATGCTACTATCAAGAAGCTTAATGATGGAACACTAAGAATGGCTATGCACATTATCAACGCTGTACTTGTATTGAAAATATCCCCTTCGCGATGGAAGCTAGCACATGGAAGTGGCATTCCAGTCTTCTACTGCATTTCAATACGCAACCGATTGCAGACTCATAAGCTTGCTATCTTCTATAGGAAAGCTTCTGGAACTGCACTCCTAACGCGACTTTAAGTGCAAGTAGAAAACCTTAATTATCCCGAACGAACAATTTGAATTTCGGAAGAAGCATTCTACCGTTCAACAACTTCTAAGGGTGGTTGAACACGTAGAAAGAGGCTTCAACGTGAAAAAAGCGACTGGTTTTGTCTTTCTAGATGCTAATAAGACGTTTGACAAAGTTTGGCGCAATCGACTTTTGTACAAAACGATGCGATGGAATAGTTTACCATCTTAAGCATAATAATGATACGCTCTTACCTTAGCGATCGGAAGTTCAAAGCAAAGGTTAACAAAAGCTTATCAACACAGGAGATGTGCTCGAGATGGAGTTCCCTTCTGTCACTTCTCTTGTTCATTCTCTACTTATCGGATATTCTGCATGTGACTCTATGCGGAGCATAGAGCCTTTTACACTAACACTAAAAGCATTGAGCTAGTAACAGAAATTACAGAAAGCGCTTATTCACTTGGAAGAGTGGTTTGCGACGTGACGACTCTAACAATCCGAAAAAGAAGAATAAATTTTCATGACAAGACGCAAAACCCATCGATAAAAAAGATGAGCATATGCGGGACAGAGATCGCATGGACGGAAAATGCGCGTTCCCTGGGAATAACTCGGACAGAAAACTCACTTAAAGTGCACACAGACAATCTCGCACTGAAGGCTCAGCAAATCCTATGCGGATTGTATTCCCTTATCAACAGAAGGAGCGGTTAAATTTGCGGAACACCGTTTGTGACTGTGACGGAACTAGTAATTCTGTACGCTTGCCCTGTCCTTGGGCTATGCAAGCACTACTCATAGAAAGCGTTTGCAAAAGACAAAAAACAGACTACTGCGAATGTTCACGAACACGCCGTAGTTTATCAGTAATGAGCAACTTTGCCGAAAACTCAAAGTTCTATCGACAGCTACAACCATTTGTAGATTTTCAAAAGCTGTTTGGGATAGCCCTTGTGCATGAGAATGCACTTGTAAGCCACTGCGTAGCTTATGATATAGGTGACGAATACAAGCATAAGCGTCATCAGAACGTATTGCAATGAGGATATTCCTTGCGTAACGCAAATTTATTCTAGTTTTAAACTGGAATTTAACAGATTATCTGTTGTCAACTCCTTCGGGTGTGTCCGCGCAATGTCAACAATGAATAAAGTAGAATAAAAGGATCGGCTTCTTCTTCTTCCAGTCAAGGTTCCGAAATTTGATGCCATTATTTACAGCTTATGCGATCTTTGTCAGTTAAGAACCTCAGTAGAAGAACTTGAAGGGAATTTTAGAATCGGACAATGTCATTGTTGTTAACTTTTCGGGGATAACCAGCGTTTCTGCATCGCCGAACATTACTGTGTTAAATGTGGAAAACAATACGAATCCCTTACGTGCTTTATTACTGAAAGAGAAGCTATACAATGGTTTATTCAATCGCTACTTATCGTCGTCGGAAGTATAGCAGAATTCGCACAGCGAACTACAGGGGATGTGCCAGATATCCAAAGAACACGACTACGAAAGAGTTGCAATAAATTAACGTCGGCTATGGCCACACTTGGAGGAAAAAGTGGTTCTTAACCAACAATCCCGCTCGTATTCTTCTTCGGAAGCGTTCAGCTAACACTAAACCTTCCCCTAAAGTAAGGGAAGCCAAGCTCTCGAAGGGACAAACTAGCGATAAGTTTGATTTTCTAGAACGCAAATGGCCTATACAGAAAAAGGCAAGAGCAACAAGAGTTATTGATGCGTTTTCATGATCAGCGAAACTCACCTAAAGACTGGGCATAACTTGAAAGTAGCTAATGACAATAGGAGGGGCAGAGTGGTGTTGCGATTCTAATGAAGAGTTGCATCAGACATCACCCGATAACTTTAACAACGTTAATAGTTTAGAAGCCATAGGTGTAGTTATTGAATTGGATAAGTAGAGTATAGCCTTAGTCTCAGCCTACAAGCCTCCTAATAGAACCTTTACTGAGCCAACTGTTGCGAATCCGTAGTACTATGCTGCGACTTTAACAGCAAAAACACAAATTAGTGGGCGAATACTGGAAAGTATAACCGATCGGCTGATCATGGGCCTTTCTAAATCAACAGTACGCTACCAATGGCAGCATAGACGCTCTTGCTATAGTACTCCTTAAGAATGCTTCCTACACCGTTGTTCTAACACCTCTCTAGGAGCTTTCTCCCAATCATAATTCGGTTTAGATGACGCTTGAAGGCTGTGAGTTTGTGACTAACGGGGATGCACGACAGCACACACCTTAATGTAGCACTCGTCTGTACGCAAACAATTAATAATGAAAAAACCCTAACGCAGCTATATCCTATTTCGAAGGTGCGAACATGGAACCCTAGTCGAAAGAAACTGACGCACATTCAAGAAAAGAGAAGTGTTAATCTATCCATCGTTCTGAAAGCGCTCATTAACAAAAGAAGAAAAAAAAAAAATACGCTTTTACGCCATCTCTTAACGACAAAAAGTTCTACAACCCATCGAACAACGACGGGAAGCAGCAATTGAACTCGCGCAACAATTTTATGGGAAAAACGATTACATCACTTGGCGCTACAAACGAGTTTCTTTAGGTGAGTAGTAAAGCCCTAAGACCAAAGTATACGCAACTACCTCCCCTGAAAAAGAAGAACAACATCATAGCATATTCAAATGCTAACAAAGCATATTTTTTGCGGATAAGTTTGTTGCCCAGTGTACTGCTTCGGATGATCATTGCATTGAATCTCCTATTGCGTACGTGTGCAGTTGTAGCCATTTCCCTTTTCCTATGAACAATTATGCTTCTACGTGTAGGAATGCGATAATCACTCTTCTCACTTCTCTAAATGCGAAGAAGACTTTGGATCCCATTCTTATGACCAACACTAGTCTGCTTTCCTCTTTGTACCGAGAACGCGAAAAAAGGCGTTTAACATTAAAAGGGTGCGGGAATG
>JAQFYM010004372.1:0-15748 GCA_034694785.1 Agrenia bidenticulata | reverse complement strand
CCAACAATCTTTGCGGCAACATAATTTCTACTTTTCTCACATTGCAGGCTAAGGTAAAGTTGCTTGTTGTGCAATTATCTACTTTAATAAACGAAAACCCAAAAATCTATATTAGTATTACAAAAAGGAAAGTCTTTGTTTTTCTTGTTGTGTTTAAAAAAGATTGATTTAATTTGGCAATTGATAAATAGATACAAAAAAAAATTCCATATGAACAAAACAGCGTGAACAGGTATCGCTCAAATTTTCTTTTAGAGTGGCAATTAAAAATTTTTTATTTTGTGTTTAGAAAATATTTACTATACAGGTATATAATTTAAAATCGACAAATTATTCGTGAACAATACCAGCTGACAACTTACCACGGCTGTTTGATTACAAAATTCGACCCCCATTAAGTGCACTAATTTTTGAATATAAAATATCCGTGATAGTTATTGTTAATGTGTGCTTAATACTATTAAGTTTTAATGCTTTTTTAGTTTTATTCTGTATAAAGTAAACAAACTTTCAGTTTTAGAAACTAATTACGGTATTATATATTTCTTTTATTACACTAGAGTAAACAGCAAGCTACAGCGAAAAAGCAGATTACTCCACACTTTCGTACATAAAACATTGTTAAATTGTTTTTTGATATCATGGTCTTTTTAGAAATTGCATGCCCTTGCACTCGAACCTACAAATTTTGATAATAGTTTTCAGGCTTGTTTTTGTACGTTCTAGCACTAATCGGTTTTTGACGATTTCTTTACTACCGAGAGAATTTATGCGTATTTATATAATAAAGGTAAAATATTGCAAACAAAATGCTACGAAATGCATTTATTGTAAGATTTACAAACAAAAAAGAGTTTTTGTAAAACTTTCGGTTGATGTAGAAATAAAGACTTTGTATCGACTTCTCATAAGCTCGGCCTGCAAAAGTGTAACACTTTCTTGTATAATATATAATAAAATGCTAGTTTCTTATATTGTAAATATTTTTATTTTCATTTATGGCATATTTGTACTGTAAACAAAAGCGTTTAGATGCTTGAAAAGCGTTTCATAGACAACGATGCATTTACCTATATACAAGAATAGTAAAAGTAACCCGGAAACTCTACGCTTTCTTACAGTGGTATTTTTATAGAAAAAAACATACACTACCATAAACCCCCCAGGAAAAAAATTAGGATAACACCCCTGATTATAAGCCTTTTTTGTATCTGAGATTATGGTGTAAAACATATCATAAGGTATGTTAAAAATAAAAAAAAATTGATTGTGCATATAGTTGCACTTTTTTTGTTCGATTATTCCGCCGTTTATATATTGTTTAATAAAATATAAATAATTTCAAATTCTAAAAAAACCAAGAAAACCGTAAAAAGAAAGTTGAAAGCAAAATTTTTTTGTTCATAGGCGTTAACTATAATTAGATTTTGACTGCACGCTGTATTTTAGAGATATACATTTTTCTTATTGTTTTTATATGTAAATAAAGAATAAAAATAGCTACTTGTATTCCACAATTTTTAAATAGTTTTTTATGCAAAATACTAATGATTAAATTTTTTTATCGGCAAAAGTGTACCCATACTAATTACCTTCTTTTCTTTTTTTTTTGCATAAAGCCAGGTTAGAAAATTAATGTGTTTACATATGAAAAAAAATTGCTGTTTTCACATATACAGCAAAAGAGGCTGCGTGTACTCCCAAAAAAATTAGTTTGAAGCAGTTTTGGTCACAATAACATTATATTGATAAAATCCAAGATAATAGAAATATATACTAAAAACAAAAAAGATACGCAAAGAAAGAAAGTAAATCTCTTTAAACACACCAAAATAAGTTTAAGATGTGTTTGACTACAAACATAATTTTTTGTTGCAATTTTACAACAAAATTCTATTGACTTTTGTGTCAAACGGTTAAAAAAAATTATCGAACAAACGTTAAATAAGAACGTTACAGATACAAAAATATTTTGTGCTTTTGAGGCATCTTACGATCCACAAAAACAAGCAACCCTTTGTACTTTTTTTTAATATTATCTTTTCCAAACTTAGAACAATTTAATAAAAGTTATATTTTCTTATTGTTCATTTGCCTCTAATAAAGATACATTAATAATAATATAACTACATCATAAAAAAGATTATAAACAAAAAGACTCAAACAACCAAACAAACATGCAAACCTTGCGTATGAAAGAAAAGCCGACAATGCGTTAACATCTGATTATGCGGGGACGATTATTTTTAAACACACAAGATTTTTCTATATAGGTTTAAATTTGCAATTCTAAAAAATACATGTTGGAGGATTTATTTGTTTATGTTTTGCCTTCCATTAAAAAATTAAACATATAAAGTTGTCCAAGACTTCTTACATATTGCAAAATGGCCAAAAATATTATTAAGTACTACACTAAAGTTTTGGAACAAAAATCATGCAAAATATAGTTGTGAATAAATTATAACTTTTAAATAAAATCAAAACGTGACAGATATTTGAATAGATCAGCAAACAAAGGAGGAACGTCACAAAAAAAAACGTGGATATAAATTTAAAGTCGAATATGTTTATAAATAACATAATGTTACATCTATGTATGATTATATGTTAGGTACCTGCTGATTGACACATTTCTCACGTGTTATATGCACCTATTAAACACTCTAGCAACAAAAAAGATACAGATAATCGGATCAAGAAAAAACGGAGTTTGTGAAATTAAAGCAAAAAAGAGGATCATAGTAAGATCGTAAAAAATATTGTAAACTAACGACGCACCCGGGGCGGATTAACAAAATTGGGGGCCCGGGGGCACTTTTTTTTGCACGGGCCCCCTCTTAAACATTATGGATTTTTTACAAATATGTGCATTTTTTATAGCTAAGATTTCCTCGTTTTTCCTGTTTAATAAAATCCAGAAGTTATAATATTTTAAAAAAAACTAAAACTAATTATAATAAGTAAAGTAAGCATGATAGTATAAAACTTTTGTGATGTATGATTTTTATTGGGGTAGTTATTTAATTTCTAGGATTATCATATGATAAAAAGTTGGAATAACTTTTCCCATATATATATATTGAATGCTTCTTTTTCTATAAAAAGTGTAGACTTTGGTCTTTTTAAATGTTTGCTACTTTTCTATATAAAGACGATTTCTACCTTTAGCTTATGTGTTTTTAAAGTATATTTTAAAAATCGGTTGGCAGACAGTTCGACAATATGCCCATAATAAAAGAGGGGTGGACAACTCGCCACAAAAACCCAAATTTGGGCATATTTTCGGCAATGAATAGTAAAAAAATCGAAAAAATATATTTTATGCATTAATATATGTACAATGCAGTAAAAAAAACCATAAATACATTTATTTTAGATTTTTGTCTTTTTTATCTCAGCACCCCCCCCCTGCCCCACCTTTTATCCTTACCCAACAGCAATTTTACATTCTTTTTGTTTTTTTTTTGTATTGAGTTTCTTAGTTTGTGTTATTTTTACGTATTTTTAGTGACTTTACGAGCTTGTTCTTGTTTTGATGTTTTTTTCATTTGGGGATTGTTCCCTTTTTTTTACATTTTGACTATTTTTGCTACATACAGTTGAATTTAATTTACGCACTGTACAATGTTTCTGAGAAAATTCCATGTTGTTGTTTTTTTTTTGTTTATGTGTTCAACTATTGCGTTTTTTTATAAAATTGGCGAGTTGTCTACCTTCCTGTAAAGTGTTTTTGTTCTAGGTATAGATCTGTGTTACCTTTACAGCGGTATGATTTATTGCGCATATTAAAATAGTACAAGGAAATAACTAAAATAAAAAATCATGCTTGTAATATGCTTTTACAAATACAAAAAATATATTAACGTCATTTTCAATAAAAAATTTAATGTGCTGATTCTTAAGCAATAAACCTCAATTAAATATGCCATTGCTTTTATTTTAACGTTGTGGGATAGTGGATACAGCCAGTCAAATAAATATTGTGCTCAAAAGATAAATACAATTTTAAACTGTTTTTACATTGTATATTATTAAAACAGTCTTTTTAAAGACTAGTGTATATGTACTGTTTATTAATTGTTATGGCTCTGCACAAATTACTGCATGATGTCTAATGTTTTTTTTTAATTGTAAAGAAAAACCAACTAACTCACACAACGTTTTTCTTAAATAGTCATTTTACAGCCATCATATGTACCAGACTCACAAAAACAAAACCTGCAATTTTACGTTTGATAAAATCCGACTAAATGGAAAACCAGATAACCCTTTTTCTTTTATTTAAAATTTGTTGCAAATAATTATTAGTGTTAATTGTCGTCAATAGTAAAAATATAAAAAATATTGTTATAGCCGTATAACAGGAAAATATATATATATAATTCATGGGCACTTTTAAAGCTGCAAGCTTATCAATGACGTATGATTTTTTTTTTAAAAATAATTCGATTTAATCCTACATTTTTAGATGCAAACTAAATAACTTAAGTAAAAAGTAAAAAACCGTATGGTCAAACTAGGGTTTTAGATGTAGCTTACGAAAATATAAGTGATAACAGTGCCGTTTCTACAAAGGTTTTTAACGCAAATTCATAAGATTGTAAACTTTTTTCTAGTGTTTTCAATGCAAATTTCAAGACATCACTAGGACTTAATTAATACAAACACTGCTGCAAAGTTTTTTTTTTGTTTTTTCTGTTTTACACTCGTTTTTTTTAGAGTTTTTTAAATTTTTACGAAAAAAAAATAACAGCTTTTTTTTGATAACCATAGTAATTTACACATACCAATACAGCTTTAGAAAGATTTTATTTAAAGTTATCTTATGAAATTGTAAAAATAAAAAGACTAATGCAAATCAAAATTTAAGAACATACAAATATTTCTGGCTATCTTATAAATAAATATATAGCAATCTTATTTTATGTATTCTAATATTGAAAAAAAATTTTCTTTTAATATAAGTTTGTACGAAAATCAATATTTTTATTTTTGGGGCCCTCTGAGCCGGGGGCCCGGGGGCACATGCCCGCAGTGCCCCCCTTAATCCGCCCCTGCCAAGAAGTGATGTTTTTACAAGCAGGATGCTTGGATACATGCTAAAGCAGGAACATACGGAAAGGAGAGCAAAAAATACATAGATACTGAGACGCAAAAAGTTACTGAATCCATTGGATTGTAAACTTTATCGACAAAAAATGTTTTGAGTTTGCAAAAAGCATCTCATCTCGTATCGAAAAGAACATTGATTAATATATCATTATTAAGTAGCAAGAAAGAATCAATTCCTCATTCCGAAGCAAAAAATACTACCAGAAAAAAAACAAAATGATTAAAACTCGGTTGCAGTTTGATCTTTCTAATGATTATACAGTTGATTTCAGAGATGCTCGACGAGTATCAATATGCAAGAATTGATCGAGTAAATCTCAGTTTTACAGTTGCTGTCCCCATATCAGCCACATGTGAAGTTTTAAAACACATGCATATTTCTAAAGGTAAGATTGATACCCAGCAAATAAGAGAACTTACAGAGGTTCATTAAATTAGATGCCCAAGAAAATGTCAGGGTTGATACCCAGATGATGAAAATTTATATTGAACACTTTCCAAATCCACAATAAAATAAATGACATATTTTGCACATGTATGTGGTACATCGTAAACCTGAAATAATTTATTACCTGGCAGAGAAGAATTTTATCATTTTATTTGTTCAACCGGGATTGAAAAAATAATCTGCAGCATCTTGATGTTGATCTTATAGAGCCAATAAAATCTACGATGCGGGAGTTTTATCAACTGGCTACATGAAAATGGGATTTAAGACAGAAGGATAAAGGTGTGACAGAAGATGCAGTAATGTGAGTAGGTGAAACAAAAAAAAACACACTTGCTACTGAAATCAATTCAAATCATTTCCATGCGTTGAAATTAACATATTTGAAGTATGAAAAATTTTATTATTATTTACTACCGTAAACCCAGTGGATTGGAAATTGTATTATAATAATATTACGTGCATTTTATTGTATACTTTTTCCATACCTAAAATTTTTGCTATTCTTCCTTTTTATATAAATTCAAATGATGATTCTTACTTTCGGAACATAAATTTTTAATTTATTAATTTCGACCCCATTTTTGGGTTTCTTACTATCGGGAAACTACGGTACATTTTACATCAAGAAATGTGAAAATTTATTGAGATAATTTATTTGTATATTTATAGTATTGAGACCCAAAATGATTACCGTAAACATTTTATTATAAGCGACAAAAAATTATTTTTTTTAAGGAGGTTTAAAAGTACAGTTCAGGAAATTGTTTAATCTCCAAGTAAAATTTTTTGCAAAATTTGTCGCTTATAATAAAATGTTTACGGTATTCCTTTTTGTAAAATTTTGTAGAAATCGCAAAGAATCACCATTTTATTAATGGTATTTATGAAATATAGCTTAATGCAAGAGAAATTCTAATCAGCGCTTCCCGATTACAGTAATTATTTATCAATAGATAATTCACCTTTTTTTTAATGCAAAGGTTTCGGATTTAAATGTGTCTTAAAAAATTAAAAAAGTATTGTTTCCTTTGAAACATACTGATAATTTGAAAAAAAGATTTTCGGTTAAAAAATAGATTGATTTTTATATTCAAATACATGATTAATATCCACTGGGGTGTAACCCGACCCGAATTTTTAAAAAAATCGGGTTTCGGGTTCAACATTTTTGAATTGGGTCAAGATCGGGTTGCCTGACTATTTGACCGCCAACATTTCAGGAAGCACTAATTTGCGGTAAAATTTGCTAATTTTCTATGCAAAATAGACCAAAAAATTTTAACAATATGTGCTAATATTATATAAAAGAAATAATATATGAAAAATAAAAAACAAAAGAATACGCAGAAAAACTTTTGTCAGAAAAAAAAACATGTTTGCTGTCTTATACCTTAATATTTTTATTGCAAAAGGTTTTTTGTTACATTGATAAATATAGCTTATGACTAGAAAAAAATAGGTAATTTTAAAAAACTGAATGTCGACTTATTTAAAAGACATAAGAGCAAGTTTACTTTTTAGAAATTGTTATTCGTAAATTGCAAACGATTAGAAATCAAAAAGATAAATTAATATTTTAAGTTCAACAGAAAGATTATACTAAGGTTTATACAAGTTAAAATAAAAATGTATATCAGATGTAACTAAATCAAACAAAGCGAAAGTTACATTTCTTTAACGCCTGTCCGATCGGAGCAAAATATGCAAATTGTCAGGTTTCGGGTTTAATAAATCGGGTTATTTGACCCTAATTTTGAGATCGGGTCAAAGCCGGGATCAGTTTCAAAATAGCCATTATCATACAGTTTTTGCGAAAATTATGCTTGTTTAATCTGACAGTAGTTATCTTTTGAAGTAGGATTTTCTAAAATGAATACCACGACCGCATATAAAGAGCTAATGTCTGAACCTAGTAAAGCAGACAATGTGTACTTACTTAATAGTATAAAAAAATATAACTACTCTCATTTATAGTGCTTTTGCTACTTTTTAGCTTTTAATGTTTTTAATAGCCTTTTATCTTATAATTATTTTATACTTTCCATAGGTTTATAATAAAAGATTAATTTTCTTCTAGAACAGGGTTCATAACTCACAATTATTTCGTGCCGAAATGAGGGTCAAAAAAAGAAAACGTGCCAATTTATAAAATTATTTAGTTCCTTTTATAAAATCCTAGTACGAATAATTAGTTTAAAACACAAATCAAATGATCTAAAGTAACATGTGTAGTAGATTTTAAAACTCTAAATTCCGCATCCAAATCTTTAACAGGTGTCCTTGATTTTGATATAATTTTATTGACTGTACTTAAACCGAATTCACATGCGTATGTTGTGCCAAACCGAGTTTAGATTTGCACACCTCTATTGCGTTTTTTCCAATTTCTGTTAGAATTGAACACCAAAAATGCTTAACATTATCATAAGAGTGAAATTTTCGTCTCATGACTAGCTTATAAATCGAAGAAATAAGATACGGTTTCCTACAAAATTATATATTTTTTGCAACATCTAAAGGGTCTAAGATCTATCGGTTTTTGTCAAATCTAGCAAATAAATTAAGAAAGTATTTTTTAATCACCGCAATTAAATCATTTAACCCAAACACAACATCATTTTCATAATCGTGCGCATGATCATTATTGACGCGTGACGTGTACATAGTTAAGTCGTTATTACTTACAGCCCCTGCACAAATTCGTATTTTTTACTTACGCAAATGATACTATTCCAAAATATAAAATATTGTAATTATTCCTGTGCAGTTTTTATTTGTTAAAACGCATAAATCTTTTAAAATCGTCACGAAACCCAAGTTTTGTTACAAAATAGTATCAGAAAGAAAATTTATGCATATTGGTATATTTAACTGCAACAAAAAACGACCGAAAACATCGACCTGCCATAAAAACGACGACAAGATGCAGCCCGCGATAAACACTTGACATTAATATGTAAAAGTTTCACAACTCTGTTTTATTGATTATAAGTGATATGTTTTTGCAGGAACGCTCTCTTGTAGGGCTTTCCTTCTTGGTATTTATTATACTAAAAACTGTACAGTTTTTCATTCAAAAGCATAAATTTGTGGTCCTTGCGGCAAGAACTTGCCTGTTAATTATACAATCGTTGAATTCGATTTTTGGCTTTGGTACGTATTACATATCCATAGAGTCCATTTTGCTTACCAGTCATAGAAGCAGCTGCATCATAGCATAAACTAGCACATTTTTTTCATGGTATTCCATGCGAAAAAATATTAATATTTTTATTATTAAATACTTCGTATTTTTTTAACGTGCGTCACATTTGTAGTAAACAACCAGTCTAGCTCAATTTTGTATACCAAGCGACATTTGTCAAAAAGTAAACTAGCATTTCGCTTAGACTTGTCAGTGCTACTAGTTATATGGATTGCGTATAAAGAGGACATGCAAAACTTTTGTATTCATTTTGCTTCAATGTAAATAGATATTGTCTTTTTTTCCTTTTTAATAGTATCATTTGACATCAGTAAATTATTAAACAAGCTGGCAGCTTCTAATCAAAAAAATTTAAAAAATACACTGGCAAGACAGGGCTGTTCTAATTTTATATAGTTGTGTATGGGTTGCCTCCTTTTGCTGCAAACTACGCTACGATAAAACAGAGTTTCTAAACTTTTCGAAACCGGCTTCACGCTGTACTTCTAAGACCCAGTGCATTTTTTATTGTTAGCAGCAAGAACAATCTCGAATTAATTTTATGGTTTTTATAGGCAAATTCTTTCTATGGATTCTTGCTGAATGATCTGTTAATTTATCATTGGTGAAAGCCGAATTATAAAGTTGCTTAGTACGAACATGACACAGGGGACTTTAAATATTATTGATTGTAACTTAAAGAACTCCAACAGCAAGGAACTTCGTATTAAAAATCTTTTGCGTGCTGCTGATCTATAGTACTCGTCACAGGTCTTTCGTGCTTTTATTGTTCCCTGCTGAGCCTGCATACCTCTGTTATTTTTTGTACATGCTGGAGTATAAGAAAAAAATATTTTGTAGATATTATGAGCAATTTGACGCCTTAGTAGATTTCTCAAAATCATTTAAACTTTCGTTCTGCCGGTTAATTCTTTCAATTGCTTTTTGGTACCCGTGAACATACTTAACTTGACCATAACGGGTATTTGCATCTTTTCAATGTAAATGCACAGCATTTTCTTTTTTTTGTTTGTTATATTTATTTATTTTTTTGCGTCTCGCGTTATTGGGTTTGTTTTTTATCTTTGGCACGGTAATGGCACGATAAAAGGCTTTGGCACAAACAGTTTTTAGTTATGACCTCTTTGTTAGTCGTTTAAAAAGAACAAGATGGAAAGCGCTTTCCTAGACTAAAAATAGTTGACGTTACTCGTATTTTTAATTTATAGTTTTTTGGTTAATATCACCATTGACCTAACAATTGATATTATAACCATTGGCTTACCTGTCCTCTGGGGTTATTTATGGAAAATAAAGAACAAACAAAGGTGAGACGATAATATCACATTCAAATAAATCTTTGTTATGAATATATAGGAAACCTTAAATACGTACATATTTTAATGATGTAAAAATTCCCAAGTTTGGTTTTGGTAAGTTTAACAACTCAATATATTTTTACCATTTGCATTTCAAAATTCAGTGTATTTTGTATACAACTGCGTATGGATCTAATCATGTTGTTAAAAACTCGATGGTATATGTATACAATAAAAAAGATAAAAAAAATCATTTGGTTAGCATATTTTCTAACTACAACTAGATTACACATATTCTTTATTGTACATAATATCTATTTATTTTAACTTCCAAAGATAGAAAAATAGGAAAAGGTGTATTTTTCAATGAAAAGATGAAATAAGTAGTTTTTATTTGCCAAAAACGTTTAATCGAGAAAGTATATGCGACTAAACCGTTTTCACATAGTATGAAATAAAAGTGTAATAAGTTATCGTTCATCTTTAGGGAAAATGTAATTAATTACACAGATATAGCCACACGAAATAAAAATTTGCTTGAACCCACGCACAATCATACAGTACTTAAGAATAAATGCTTTACTCTAGTTCCTAAATTAGAATTCTTAGTTTTTTGTCTATATACAAAACGTATAAATACACTTTTTTGTTTCTGTATGTTAGAAATACTAGTTAAATATTTTCGTTGTATATCAACTACTACACAAGTCATACAATTAGCACTGTTTATCTATATTTTTACCGCGTAGTAGTATTATGTAATAATTGAAAAAAAGGAATTTGTTACTATAAAGCAAACTTTTATGGGCACATACAAACGTATTTGCAGAAAAAAATGCATGGTGCGCTACCAATTGAAAACAAACACACCCCTAAATATATAAGCAACTCCTACCACATAAAAAACGCACATACGTGTGCACCTCGTCAATCCGGCATATAAAAAAATCGCACATATATGTGCGTCTCCTCTAATCAGAAACAAGTCAATTTGCACATATATGTGCGATTCTGCCAATCCGGCATAAAAAAATCGCACACATATGTGTTGGCACTTCTTAAGTGTAAAGAAAGAATTAATTTGCAAAAAAGCGAGATATAAAAACATTTTAATATCTAAATAACAATTTAAAGCCCTCTTCAAAAATGCAAAACATGTAGAAAGCAAAGAAAACTAAAGGATCGTAAGCAATGTTTACTTTTATTTGTAACGCGGTAATTTGGACTGTACTTTCTTTAATTTACACAATTAAAAATCAGTGTAATCCTTATACTATTTGTAGAACTATTGCAATATTAATGCTTCACTCCCCTAAAAGGTATTTTACAAAGGTTTTTTCTTGCTTTTGTTTGTGATAAACACTTTTTTTTTATGTTTTGTATTTTTTATGGTATTATTTAGGTCATTCAGAAAAAGCACTTACCAAAAGGCTTTTTATCAGACTTGAAAAAAACATCCATACGCAACAGTAGAAAACACATATAAACCATGAGTAAGTAAATAAATATATATTCGAAGTACAGTAAATAGTATAAATCGCACTTCGTTATAAAAAAAAACTTCAGTTAACTCCTTATTACAACTCTTAGAATAAAAATAATATATTCCACAACAAATTGAAAAGTATATGCATTGTTATACAAACATGCTGCATTTTACAATACTAGCAATCTAGTAATAATGTTTTATCACGTAAAACCAGACTGTATGTTTCAAACTTGTCATTGCTTTTTTTCAGGCGTGCATGTTCCTTCGTTTTGTTTTGCGTTGATTTCTCTTGTCTAGTATAAATACTAGGCATTTTGTAGCGCAAAAAGATTTGGTTTTGGTATGTCCTCTCGGGCAAAATCATTAAGTGGTTTCTTTTTTTACCAATATTCTTTTTTCGATATATTTCTTCTTGATGGGGCGGTGTCATTTATTAAGTACGACTACTTGATTAAAACAATGAAAATGATTTTGTGTATTTAAAGTGTTCTTTTAGTAGATTACAATAGATGCCTATTTTCAATGTACTATATCAATGATTTATTGTTGATTGGCTCTTATATTAATAAACTATTACGTATGAAAGCATACATAAGTATTATTGTTTTTATCTGTTTATCATGTAGGTTCGCCATTTATAATTTAAATAGCATTCTTTAGTATAAAAAATTGTAAAAGGGCACTTTTGCAAATATCCCGTACTAATTACGTTATTGATGAAACAAAAGCAAAACGTAAATTCTTCAACCATAAAAAAGTAAAAGCAAATAATATAGCCAAAAAAAGTAATTTCTTTTTTTTTACTAGCAGATATACAGAATTGAATCAAAAGATTTTTACAGGTAATGTGCTTTTAAAAATAGGTTGATTGCAAAATTGTTCTTATTTTGCAAACACCAATACTACCTACTTTCTGTAGAATTTTAGAGCAACAGACTTTTTGGTACACAGAAATACAGCAGCTTATCGCATTAAAACTAGTCAAAAAAGTAATATATTCTTGTATATATATTTGCAGGTTAATGAAACATAGTCTTTTTTTTGCATTTAATTCTTTACTGCTCTTGTTATTTTAGTAAACAATAATAAATGAAAACGCAACGCAATCAGCTGAAACAAAATTTTACAATATAGGTATTTTCTCCTTAATAAAATATATCATAATACAAATGTTCCATGCAACTATGAGACGTAATGCATACTGAAAATAATGCATTGGATCAAAATAATAAATGTACAAGTTTTTTTGGATTAAAATGTTAAATAAAAAAAATTTACCAGACATATTTTTTTGCATTTATACTGACAATTTCTCAGCTGAAACATTTCCCAAAAAAATTTCCGTGAAACAGCAAGTCAATAATTGCAAAATAATATAACATAAAAAGTAATATATGGCCTCCTGGGGTGTAACCCGACCCGAATTTTACCAAAAAGCAGTTTCAGGTTAAGCATTTTTGAACCGGGTCAAGATCGGGTCGGGTGACGATTTGACCGCCAATATTTTAGGAAGCACTAATTTGCGGTAAAATATTTTAATTTTCTTTGTAAAATGGACCAAAAAATTATACAATATGCGCTAATATTATATAAAATAAATAATATATAAAAAATACACCAACAGGAATACGTTTGCAAAGTACTGACTTTTTAACAAAAAACTTGTATGCTGTCTTATATCTTAGACTTCTTTTGCAAGGTTTTTTGTTACATTGATAAATATAGTTTCATGACAGGAAGAAAATACTACATAAAAAAAACTTTAAGTCTTCTTATTTTTAAGATATAAGAGCAATTATACTTTTTGGAAATTGTTATTCGTAAATTGCAAAACGAATTTGAAATCAAAAAGATAAAATAATATTGGTAGTGTAAAGGAAAGATGTACCAACGTTCTATACGAGTAAAACGATGAATATTTAAAACAGTTTTTACATAATCGAACAAAGAAAAACCTACATTATATTATAGCAAGTACCGATTGGTTCAAAATATAAAAATTGTCGAATTTCAGGTCTGAAAAATCGAGTTATTTGACCCAAATTTTTCGGTCGGGTCGCAGCCGGGGTTTACCTAGGCCATCACAGTTTTTATTAAAAGTCTAAATACACAGAATGACCGTAAAATGCTTATGCAAACATTGTCTACATGCGTTTTTTTGTGATAAATGTATTATACTATATATCATGTGCATTTTTATCGAGACATTCGCCTTCAACATTTTTAAATATTATAATGTATCAGTTAAAGTTTTTATTTTATATTTTTGTTTCGAAATTCGATATAAATTAACTATTTGTCAACATTTATTTTTTTTTTTTGCTGTTATAACATTGTTTTACGAATTGTTTTTTAGAAAAATTTGAGTTGAATATACTGTCACTTAAATATCACAAAAAACTATTAAGGATGAAAATTTGTTTTTTTGAAGTTTTTTCTTTGTAAAAATAAATTTATTACCATTTTAAATAATTCATAGCTGTTAGATTAGCAATACCTATGACACAGTTCCACAAACTTTTTTACAGCCATATTGTCCTAGTAAATTTTTTTTTGCTTGTAATTTTGTTTCTCTAAATTTTTATCGCTGATTTTAATACTATAAAATTAGGCATTAGGAATTTGATTTTTATTAGAGGCTTACTGAAAATGAAACTAATACAAATATATTTTTTTCGGGTATTTTATTTTTTGTTCATGATTTCGCTATGATGTTTTTATAACCTTAAAAATCGTAATAGTTACGAACCTTTAGATTTAATTGCCTTAAACATGCAACAACAAAATGATTTGTTGTTTAAAAGCTAAATAAGCCCTATTTTAAGTGCGGAAGAAACAGAAATACATTTTTCATAAGATTGTACAAAAAAACAGTAAAAAAAGAGTGCCCGGGACAATTGGTACACCCGATTGAACTTTAAACGTTCCAAGCATATCAATCGTATAAAAACTAGCTCTTAGGCAAACTTTAAAGCCGCATATCATGTAGGAACCACCAAATCTTTTCCGATAAAAAAAAAGAGTACATCTGATAGTGTCTTTTTCGACAGCTGCACACGTAACATTTACGGTTTATGTTTACTGCTTTAGATAGATTAGAAAGCACAATCAGTGTAGTATAGACAAATTTTGTGTAGTGATATCGATATCGATACGGCGCCTATAGAATTTTTTTTTCGAAATGTATTGTAATAAGTAAAAAACGCAGCAGAAAGTATCCTTACATACAAAAAACTGGCACAGGACTTAGAAATCGACTTGGAGTACATGTGTCGTATCTCGACTGTAAAATATAATCGAACTTGCAACGAAAACGTAGATTTTTAGCTGCAATGGGTAGTTATTGCAAGAAATAAAGTATTAAATATACCAAAATACAGACAATGTCAAGCCTGTAACACAAAAATATTTGTTTTTAAAAGAAAGTGTATGGTTAATACAGTTTATTGTAAGGGCAAAATTTTATTACAATTAAGGTTTAATCATACACATAAATGCATCGATGAAATAGAAAACAACAAACCTTCGATGCCAAAAGAGCAACAATCAAATCAAAATATAGCTACACAGCTAGAGTTTGAACCGTGCGCTATTTAGCAAAACTACTAAATCATTTAATGCAAGTAAACTTTATATTTTAGTACAAAACAACGTGCCTTTGCGCATATGATGTTATATATGACGCTTTTTTATACGTGCTGTCATGTATTTTTGAGTCGTCTCTTGTAGTAAAAATGATAAGTCTACTGATTTAAATCCTGAAAAATATTATATGCCGTAAAGGACAGCTAAATGCTAGTAAAAAACACATTTTTTTGGGACGATCAACAACGCAATACTATGCGTTACGTTGTAGTTTCAAAAACTATATGTGCAAATGCTGTGATAGAGAAGCTATTTCGCACTTTTTAGATTTTAAATTTATGCAAGAGACTCATAAGTATTTTGCACCGCCAAAATGGTGAAAGAAAATAGGCTTTACTATATCATATAACGTTTTTGACAGGTCTTACAGATATTAGTACAATCATCATAGAAAACTGTAATAAAGTGAATCAGTGGCGTAGCCAGGGGGGGGCACAGGGGGGCACAGGGGGCACGTGCCCCCCCCAGAAAAAAAACGTAGCCTGAATTTAAGGGGGGGTCTTTTTTTGGGGCCTCAAAATATGCGAAAAAAATATTTTCATAAA
>JAQFYM010004371.1:0-15748 GCA_034694785.1 Agrenia bidenticulata | reverse complement strand
CATGAAAATTGTCTGGGCACGACATTCAGAGTGTAAAAAATATATTTTATTTTCCAATGATGATGCAAATAAATGCTTCACTTGTTACGATTATTCTTTCCTCATGTAAAATGTTTCTACTTTATTTGTTATCAATAACCGAAATAATTAAAAAAAATCATGAAAACTAAAGTCTAACTTTATAGTACATTGTAACCGTCATCGTTCTCACTAGATCCTTATTTCCAATTCCAGGTGAAGGGATTCACATTTATGGCTATTCTATTAATTTAGACATTGATGGCTATTCTATTAATTTAATTCATGTTGCAGTGAGCCTTGTAAAATGTGGCTGTAAGGATAGAATTCACAACTTTCATTCATTTTTATAAGCTTAATCTATGTCATGTGTCTAAAGATAAGTACAGTTTACCAGTTACCTTAAAGTTAGAAATAATTGTTTCTTAACAATGGTAATAATAAAAGTAAACAATTTAAAATATCAATTCATTTCGTAGTTATTTTGTCAGATTACTCGAAAGTATTTTCCTAAGGGTCGTCATAAATCAGAGAATTCATATTTAATGCTACCGTGTTTAATTACTATTTATAACAGTACAGATTAAATCTGCTAGTCATTGAATTAATTTAACTCTAAACTTACAGTACTGTTAAGCTTAAAGTAATTATAATCAAGATTATTATTAGGGACACCAAAAAGTGGTCTTGTCAAAAGCAGGATCTACCAAAAACTTGTAGTCATTTTTCCTTAAACCTTCTTCATTGCGCTTTTTCAAGAACTGGGAAAGCAGTGGCCCGGTACTGCCATCTTCTTCGAGCAGATCGTCCTTTTGGACCCAAGAATTGTATTCACTACATTTGAAAACAATTATTAGTTCGAAATTTTTTACAAAATCTTGACAGAAAATTTTAAAAAATTAGCGAAACTTACTCAATCCATCCAAACCACTTAATCAAAAACATGGTCTCGTCTTTCCTATACTTAACGTCCAAAATTTCTTGTACAAAGTATTCATTCGTATTTTGATGTTCATTCGACCTTCCAATTTTTAAAACTTCACTAGGAGCCGACATCCAGTTATTTAATACCTTTTTTTGAATGCTATGAATCATGTCGGGATTGGTGGTATCATTAGCACTATTAGTGGCAACGGCAGGTGGTTCATTTTTGTGGAATTTATTTTTTAGAGAACGTTTCGGCCGTTGAGGCTTCATACCCTCACCATTTGCATCGCTAGAGTTTTTATTCATTGCAGCAGGAAGAACTTCTTTGGTTAAGAATATGCTTTTGTTTGCTTTTCGATATGCATAACATTTCGTATGCATAAATCTTCGGACTGGTCGCAGGATAGGCCTTACAGGTTTCATCTCAATCACTGGAATAATTGGACGGTACCTATGTTCAGGTGATTTCATTACTCCAATTCCTTCCTGCTGACTCGTCTCAACGGAGTTTACGCTGGACACCGATATCGGAGATACCGGGGATACCTTTTCAAAGTCTTTGAAAAGGAAGTCCCATGAGTCTTCGAAGTCTGATTGTTTTGGGCTTCCTTGCCTTATTCCAATATCGAAGTCTTTTTCTAATGCTTTTTCACACTGAATCGGTAAAACTTCAAGACCTTCATGAGGAGAACTCGAGCTCGAACTAGGTGAATTTAGAGGAGTCATCAGTGGGGATTCTGTGGGTAGCGAAGAATCCATTAACGAGTCGATGCTACTAAAACTGTCCGATTCAGTTGCAACTGGACTGAGAAAGTTTAGAAACCCCGTAGATTTAGGTGCATTTCCCCTTGATGTTCCGGCTTCACAGCAGTTGCAGTATGAAGACTTCCCAACATTAGGTTTGATCCATTCTGAGGGAATTTGAACTCCTCGTTTCCCGAACTTAATGCTGATGTTCGAAACCATGGTCTCAGGATGTTCGCTTGCTAGATTTGAGGGACTGTGAAGATTGAAGTTCCCCGTCAGCTTTTCATTCCTTTTAAAGTGAGACAATATAAAATTGAGGATTCATGCATAAAAAATAATAGTTTTGAATTTTCAATTACCAAGTTTTAAATAAGCTGTCTATAATGCCACGTTGGGAACTTCTACAGGTCTAAGGAAGTGGGGTTCATCCGCTTATGAAACTTCGAACAGCTCGCTTCGTTTCCCTTCTTACCTTCCGATCCACAATCTAGAAAATCTTTATTCAAATGTTTCGAATAAGTGGGTCAGTCCCTGCAAATTACAATATTCAAAATTTTATAACTTCAAAATTTTAAAATTAAAAAAAAAATTATAAATTGTGGTTTCTAAATAGTATATTAACTTCCAAGAAATTAACTTCTATCTTCCAAGAAACAGAATCCGACGAATCATACCTTCTTAAACTTTTTTTGAGCTAAATTGAACTTTAAGATTTGTCTTGAAACTGACTATTAGTTAGATTAGATCCTTAGATCCTAAGAAGGTTGAAAACTCAATTTTTCAATTCACAAGAGCTGCATTATGTTAAAAACCTTTGGGGCCTGAAATTGGAATAAGTCTTCAAAAATACAAGTCGCTCGAGCGCTCTCGCCTGTCTGTCTGCCAACTTCCTTGATGCGGGGGTTTTACTTTGTAGTCTGTCCAATAGTCCATTGTTTGTATTCATTCTGGATGGCATTCGCATTCCTCTGTCTGCTTGCAGAACTCCGTCCCTTCTTCGCAGTTTCATGTTCCATCCGATTGGTCGCTGTCTCCGTCTCTGGGTCCTTTGTCTTCCCTGTCGTATTTATAAGCCAGGCCCAGACCGTAGATATACTCTTCTAGTTGAGTTGTTCAGTGCATGGTGCACATACTGCACATGCTTAACTCTACTTGTTATCTAAAAGTTTCCTACATACGCATACCTTCTTATCACCAAGAAAAATTCTAGAAAACCGAGATATTTTAGGCAAACATTGAATTACAAACACAAAATAACTTCATTTCTTCTGCCCCGACGATGCAACATAACCATAGAACTATATACTAAATACAAAACATAACTGATCAATCACCAAAACCTCATGTTATCTTAATCGAATACCTCTCGCTCAGGTTTTGGCAACTCCTTTCAGTCAGTGGAACAAAGAGAAAGCCAAGGTTGGGTTTGAAGTTCGTAAGTTTAGGTTAATTTAGCTTAAATCAAACACATACGACATAACACATGAAATATAAAGGTGTAGGTGACCTTACTTATAACCTTTCCAAGTATTTACGTTCAGGTTGGTTTAAAGATTTTCATTTGATTGCTTCTTGACGGTAACTTGCTTATAGATCGACACGGCTCTTTTAACTTTTAACTTAACTTTGCTTTTGACTGAGTAATTTTACTAGAGAATGAAATAATCTAACTAATAATATCAATGGCATTTAATTGGATATACAACTTCTTATCACAACCAATTAACGAACCACGCACATGGAGGCCATGCATGCAGGGGCACAGACAGACGATAAATTGTGGCACAGGGTTAGAGTGGATAAAACATAGAGGAACGTGGGAATAATATGAGGTAAGTTCAAAGGGATTGAGAGCGTCTTTGCGGCTTACTCGGTTTATCATGAATTAAAGGATACTGGAAGTTAGAAATTAAATATCTGTGTAGTTTGTTTTGTTTTGCCAGTAAAGTTTGTTGTATTTAAAATGGAAGAGTTAGCTAATCTGAAGGTAACACAAGTTTAAATGTTCACTCAGTATAATCGTCATTCGTCAATCTCAACTGCTTAGAGAAAGCCAAAACTGTTTATTTTCAATTCAAATTAAAATTCGCGATTTTCAACAGCATTTTCAATTAAATAATTAAATCGAATATAAGAATGCAAAACAAAGAAGCTTTTGCATAATGTTCTCGGTTGCTTCTCTCTAGCTGTATCTGTAAGCTAATCAACTCAATTCAGTCTTCCTTTCACCTTATGACCTCTAAAGCTTTGAAAGACCAGGCCAGGTGACGTGTGACCCTTCCTTGAACATCCTTTGGGGTAGTAATTGTAAGTTCGTACTTCATCCTTAATCCGTCGCTTCCAAAGCATTTCTTAATTGTGAATTGTAGGTATTGAAATAATACTTAAATTATGAGAATTCGCTAGTGATTAATCATTTTTATTTTATGTTTTTCTAGATGTGTGATATTTTATTAACTGTCATATGTGTCATGTCACATGTAGTGTGTACAGAAAGACCGGGTCCTCGTCCATCACCCCCCCCCCTCTATTTCGATGCATGGTCCCAAAGTCCCAGTACACAATACATATTTCTTAACCTAACAACTTCTAGGATTGATGGGCTTGATTTTCGTGATTTAAACTTGTTTTGATGGAGCAGTATCTTAAATAGTTTTCTCAAACATACATACACTATAAGCATAAATAAAGTCGCCACGGCGAAAGAAAGATATGTTGTCTGGTCGTCGGATGACTACATTGACAGATTTCAGGCTTTAAAAGTTCGTTGTCGCTTGTTGGGCTTATCTTTAAGAATTCTAAAATTTATGACTGGTGTTATGGGTGTTTCTCTTTCTGGATGGACGGGGTTAATTGATTGGGAAGTGGGATTTACAAGACACATTATTCGTGTTGCTAATAAACTTGTGAATGTTGTCCATATTTAGTTGCCAGAGTTAAAAAAGGAGTGTAAATCAAGAGGCCTATCTATTTCGGGAAATAAGGCTGAACTTGTGTCGAGGTTACATTCTGCAATGGCCGCCGGTGAGTAGTGTTATCTTGTTCAGGATGTTAATTATAAAGTGTGTCATCTTATGGGTATAATGAATTTATTACCATAGATAAACCTGCGTCAGACGACTCCGTCATCGATGATGCGCTTTTAGATGAGGACTCAATGCTGGGGGTAAGTTTTGAGGGTAAACTTTGTGGGCTGGAATAGCATGTCCATGTAGGTAATTAAATACTTATGTTTTGATTTGAATAGGACGAAGACAGTAGTGGAGCAGATTCTGTTTTGGAAGACAGTTCCATTCCAGTCGATCTTACATCTTCTTCATTACCCCCAGTCAATAAAGGTTCTCCGGAGAAAAAGCTTGAGGCCGTGAAACGATCGGCAATATCTGCATCTATTTCACCTACTAAATCGACTGGAAAAACGAATGGAGCAGTTGAAACTTTGAGTGGAAGTCCACCCGCGAAAAAAAAAATCACCATAAATCGGCAACCTCTTGCTACTCCTGCTTCCTCAGTGATTATTCCGCCTGGATCTAAAACTTCTGATACAAAGGATGGAGAAAAGCAAGTAATCAAAATTGGTGTAGCTACAACTGCCGAAGACAAAGCTAAATTAAGGCAGGAGAAATTCGGAGCTGCAAACACTGATGATGCTGCTGTTGTGACAAAACCAGCTGCGTCCTCCATCCCTTCCAATGTAGTCTTGGACGAAAAGATGAAAAAGCGAGCCGAAAGATTCGGAGCTGGAGCTACTGGGACTGGATCAACATCGAGTACCCCAACTGCCACAGGAAAGGTGTCGGTATGAAAACATAATTTTTTTTACTCCCACTCACGATAAGGCCAGAAAATAAATATATTTTCATGCTATTACTTAACGATTTTATTAACAGCTAACGACAGAAGATGACGTGAAGCTAGCAAAGAGAAAAGAACGGTTCGGAGTTGGATTGACGAAACCTGCTGAGGAGCGTAAAGAACAACGAGCTGCCCGATTTGGAGAAGGTGGCACTGGAACTGGGATTGTAACCACTGCTATCACCACTATCACGGCTAGTACTGATATCATCAGTGATATCGCCCCAATTACTGTACCACCAGCTGGAGACACGGATGCTAAGAAAAAAAACCGTGCAGCACGATTTGGAGCAGCGCCGTAGTTTTCGATAAGTACCTAGTAATTCAATACGACATTACTTAAATTCTTTTACTAGCAAGAAAAGCCTGGATTTTTTAGTGTCATTTCAAGTCTTGATTGGTTTCTCCGGTTGTGGAAGTTTTTTTGAGTTGGTGGAGTTGTAAATGGATATGCTAATATGGTTGAATGTTGTTTGTCTAGTTTCTATTTTCAAATATGGTTAATCGAATGAAAAAGATATTTATCATTGAAGTATTAAATGTTAATATCTTGATTATTGTTTGTCTTGTTCTCGCTCGTAGTATAAATGAAATGTCTGAAAATTGATTTTTTTTTGGCATAGAAGGAAGGCTCTGACTATTTGAAAGCATTAAATTATACAGTCCAGTGCCATTAAATAATTTATGAATACGTCCGTTATCTTAACCGTGTATCTGGCGTTTCGTATAATTATCCTGCAACGAGTTCTTATGAGTTTGAAAAATTAAATAACAACAATGTAATAATAGAACAGTGTCTCACTAACTATGTCACTTGAAACATTTTTTGCTGTTATTGTTAAATATAATTCCATTTATAGAGTGACTGGAAAATGAATAAATTAAAGTTTTTTCCCAATATAAATTTCATTTTCAAGTAGTTAATATTTTTATAAACATTGCAAATGAATATTCTCACATATCTCAATATACATAATCATAAATCAAAATCCATCATGCTAGCCGCTAGGTCAGCCACAGTTTCCAGAAAGCTTCATCCTAATCCTGACCACAGTAGTATCTGGAAAGAGATTTAGATCAAACTCGAAAGATTTAATTAATTTTTATTTATTGAACGATCCTCTAAGCTCCTACCATGCTCCTACCTAAAGATGAGAACTAACTCCCGCTCGGGAATCCTGAATTTACCTGGAGCTGAAAGCGGGACATGGTTTTGGAATGGTTCTGAATCCGTGCAGAATATTGAATTTACAACGGGAATGTCATTCAAATATCAACGAAAATATTTGATTTACTAGGAACTCGCTGACTGGCCCATAACAAAATGTACGCTGAGGTAGACACCTTCATAGGTAACCATACTCTGGTTGACCCCGAGATATTTCAGTTGTGGGTGGAAGGAAATACAGGTAATCCCTTCCTAGGAATTCTAAGTTGCGGGTTGGAATTGGTTTTAATACATTTCATTGTTGTAGCTCAAGAAGCCTCCGTAATCTTGCAGCAACGGGGAGCCCTTCAGTCTGTAAATGGAGCTACTGTGGATTTTCTGTTGGCGGATGTGATGGACCATTACAGGACATATTCGATGATGGAAAAGCTTCTTCAAGCTCCACCTCGACTTTCTGAACAGTGGACCTTCCAGATTGACGGACCTACGCAGGGATTGCTTATCAATAAGTAAGGAGCATTAAATGTTTCTATAAAATAACTAAATGATTAATGGATTGTGAAGTGGCCTAATACTGACTGAGGCCATAAATTCCCATTTAGGTGTTGCAACTGTTACAAGCGTATAATTGAACAATTTGTTTTGTTTTAGTTATTACGATTTTGATGACCAAGTGATGCGAGAAATTATGGGCAAAAAGCTATCATCCAGGCAACGTAAGGACTTGGATGAAGTTAGTGAGAAAACAGGTGTTAATCTCCGTTCTTGTAGGTAAATTGTCTTGTTACGAAAAATAGTTCACATTCCTTTTAGATACTAAGTAAAAAGAATGTATATGAAAAACTTTTTTTATTTCAATAAAATTTTGAAGTTTTTTAAAATTGCACCCATGTTTCTATTTCAGGCGACAGTTTGATAATGCAAAAAGGATTTTCAAAACCGTAGAAGAAATGTCGGGGTCTCTGTTCCAGAATGTTAAGAGTCATTTTCTGTTATCGGACGACCTTGGAAAGTATGGACTGGGTGGCGTACTTCATATAAAGCATATTATATTTGTTAAAGCAACTCAACAGACTTTGACACGGTGCTGTTTTTTTCTATAGAAAATATTGTGCAGTAGTTTTCATAGCTGGAAATCGATTTGAAACGAACAAGAGGAAACTACAGTACTTGTCCTTTACTGACTTTTACAACTGTGCCCATTCCATGATGACTTACTGGACGTCTCCAATAGTTGACGAGGACAGCACTGCTGATGTAGAACGAGAATTTTTAATGGATCTTAGGGACTTGCGATCATTACTTGAAAAAGAAAAAGAGCATAAAAGGTACAATTTATATTCTACCTGTTTACTTTATCAACATAAAACGATGAATGTTTTTAAAATTTCTAGTCTCGTCTGTCAACGGTTAAAATCCAGGGTTTGTGACAGAATATTTGCCGAGGTCGAACATAACTTTAAGGTTCGTATAAATTAAGTACTAATAGATCTTTCATGTATGAAAGTGAATCTAGTCTTGAGATTTAATTATTATGTTTGTGTTTGGTTGAAAAATTAGGTATATTCTAGAACATTGATAAACATTGCATATGGTCTGAATCATAGCAAAGAGTTGAAAGATTTATTTATTGATCTGGTGGAAAAATACATTGAGCCTTGTAAGCATCTTCAATGGACCACTACAGAAATGAAAGCCTTCCTAGATATTTACACAGACTCAGCCCAACAATTGGAAATGATGAAATCGTAAGATAATTTGGTTTTATAATGCATTCATTGATTTTATGTGTTTATATAAGTATTGAAAACATACATATTTAAATATTTGTAATTTCAGGCAAGCTGGGTTGAAATCAGTATGGAAGCGGTACATGGACGGCATTGCTGGATGCGTGCTCTCCATGTATCATAATTAAAGTTTTTTTATAGTTTGTTATTTCCCGAAATCAATCATAAGTTAAATCATACCCATACGCATACCCGCAATGAATAAAAAATCGTTCCATTATAGTTGACTTTTTAACGTTTACTAATACTAATGTTCTGTAAGTACTTAATTTTGGTATTGCACTAAATCGCAATTCATTTCAATATCATAAAATAGATCATATCAAATCATATTCTTTTCTCCAATAAACAGTAGTACAATTTTAGGTATGAACTCAGTTCTCTACGGTACGGCTACTACCTACTGTCTAAATCATTGGTAATTTACCAGTTGGGTTCATAAATGTTTTATCTTGGCTGTGGCTGTAATTGCTTTGCCATAATTGTTTGAAATTTTATTGTTAGCCTACAAAATAAAATGGAATTGAATGATTTGGAAGATTCTCACGGATTCTAGGATTCGATTTTATTCATCCTCAAATAAATACATAGGATAAATTGAGATTAACAAAATACTAATGTTAGGAGATTATGACTACATGCTTTAATTTTTAATTAGCTCGTTTTCTATTATGTCAAATTATTAACACTACAAATGTACACACACTTATAAATATGATAATCCTTTTTAGATTGAATTATGTGCATAACTTTTAATTCTTAATTGTGCTCAGCTTTTTGTTTATAGATATCATTTTGTCAGCAAATCCAACTTTAAATAAAATGAAAAGTTAGCAAGATGAAATTGTAAACACAATTGTATGTTGAAATTGATTTTAAATTATAGCTTTAAATTACACCTTCTCTGAAGAACTTCCTTTTAGATCATTTGTAGGTAAATCTGAAACATAGCTATTCATACCATCAATCATTCCAATCGACTGTCCCATTAAATTCCCATAATTAATTCATCCAGTGACATAGTTCAATGACGCCGTCGATATATTCGTGCAGTTTGGCAGTTTTTACTCAGATAGTTCAGTTTTCGTGCAAAGCCAATGAATCTTTAATGATATTAAATATATTTGATCTAAATTCAGGAACCAGAAAACTTTATCGCCAAGAATTAATGTTTCTTGTGTTTCAATTACATAAATATTTTCATAAAATTTGGTAAATCCTAAATCCTCGGTCCACTTTGTTAATGCCAATTTGTAAACTTGTGTAGACTGTAGATTGATTTATTTCTAGGCAAAATGAATATTTTTCTTTCCAAGTTATTTGATCAGTATATCGTAGTAACACAAATGTTTTACGAAGTGAAAATAATTATTTTCCTACACTATTACATATCGTTTAAAAAAACCGTTCTCAGTCAATACTGTGAATACTATGTATGCAAATACATCCAGTTGGGAGCAGGGACCGATTTAGCACATTTTTTACATGTTTTTTCGTTCCTCATGGGGAACGAAATATCGAAATTCGGAACGATAAAACATGCTCGGGCATCTTTAAACATGCCCTGGGAACGTTTTACCGTTCTTTTTCCAAATTCAAAAAAAAAGAACGGTAAATGTTCCCCAGGAATGTTTTAAGATACCCTGGGAATGTTTTATCGTGCTTTTACATGATATTTCGTTCCCCATGGGGAACGAAAAAACATGTAAAAAATGTGCTAAATCGGTCCCTGCTCCCAACTGACATCACTCAATTCTAACCTGATCGAGTTTTTGAATAACTGAATTAAGGCTCTATAGATAAAAGGTGTTGAAAGTTGATGTGAAGGATGATGGCGGAATCAAAGCGTGTAAAGTATCATCATAAGTTCATAAGTATTTTGCATATTCTATGGCGAAGACAAACTGTTCTTTGGTGAGGAAATGCAGCGCTTATTTCAGTCAATCGGTGTCATGCAAGTTGTCGGTAACGGCGGTGCCGAGGCCTAGGCCTAGCGACTCTTCAATTGCATACGGAGAAGTGGTATGTTTGCCACCAAATTCAGGGAATATCATTTCAGAGTGAACACCTTCTTCTCCTCCTATCTAAAAAAAATAAAAGAATACACAACATTAAAAGTTTCCAGTCATTTGGAATCAAAAACAGATTTTGTATTCTGAGTTTTTTATAGTTTACAGAAAAAGTTAGAGATAGATAATGAAGAAAATATGACTATGCACAGGCACATATGACTGAAGTTCAACTAAAAAAATTTTCAGGATAGTTTTTCAAAAGATCTTGACAAGTGCTAGACATATTTTAACTAGAATTGATCAAATTTAATCAACCAGAGTCATAAGCTGTCTGCTGGTCGGTGTGCCAGGGCTAGATGGATTGCATCTCGGCTTCCTCTTGCTAACGTGTCTCTCCACCCATTTTAACATCATTAAAACGGAATCAGTGCTTGGAAGTCGACGATCTGCCGATGTTCTCACACTATGGTTAGGTGTAACCCTAAATGTCACGGCCATGCCTTTTAGAGCCTGTGGAAAAATCAATGCATTACTTATTAGAATTTAAAATTACAAATCTCTACTCAAACGCTTTACCTGAATGGCGTCTTCATCCGTGGCATCGTCTCCAGCATAGATAATCCGAACTCGTTCATGCCAATCAACCCCGAAGGCTGTTCGAAGAATATATATAGATGCTCGGCCTTTGTTCCATAAGACGGGGGGTTTGGCTTCGACAACGCAATGTCCTTTTGCTGCAACAAATCCGTTCTTCGTCATTAGCTCGCTAGCTCTTGCTATCATTGGAGGTCGCAGATTTTTCGGCAAATCTCGGTAATGGTAGGTTAAAACAGACCCTTTGTTCTCTACCCATGCTCCATCATGACATAACTGTATTTTAAAAGTCACTTTAGTTCGAATGGAATTGTACATATATATTTTGTTCAATTGAGTTTACCTCTTCTTGAAGTTCTTTGAGCAAAGTACGGACTTTCTCTTCATATGCAAGAGGCATCGGATGAACGAATTTGGTTCCATCGGGATGAACAATTTCTAGTCCATGATTACCTGCATATGTAATGTTTGATATTCCGACCATCTCCCTAACATTTGCAACACTTCTCCCAGATACAATGGCAATGTAAACATCGGACATACTAGACAAGCGTTCAAGAACCTGTCGAGTATCCAAAAGAATTTAAGCTGTGTTTTATGAATCACATGAACCTATTAGAATTAATTCAGTCAGTTTTTACCTTCTTTGTCTCAGGTGGAATAGTCGCCAGATCTGGGTGAGGAGCGATAGGGGCCAATGTTCCATCGTAATCCAAAAGTAAAGCCAGTTTGAACGATGGTCCAATATATTTGCACAGGATACCCTCAAAGTCGTCCATGGTTAATGGTGTCATCGTTGTTGGCAACACATCATCTCCATCCTCAATTGTCAGGCTTCCCATTTCCTATCATTTGAAAATTAATAAGACACCTCACATAAGTGGCATGCAAAAGTAAAGTGGAAAAGTAAAGGATTTGTAATTTTCCCCATTTTTCGAAGCATACTTTTAAAAACGACCGCATCCAGAAGTTGACATCATTCATTTGCTCGCGCTTTCTTAGATGGGACATTCGAACTTCTCGTTCATCCAACGGCATTGATAGGGCTCTATGCAACACTTGAGCTGCGTCATCCAATTCGTATGGGTTCACCAGCAAAGCCTCGTGCATCATTTCACCTGTATATTTTAAAGTTAAAAAACCAATTTCGAAATTGGACATTTGGTCAAGAATTTGTGCTATGGCACAGTTATTAATTTGATTTAAACATAAAATGAGTAACCTGCTCCGGCAAAGGGAGAAAGAATAAGAACTCCAGGCTCATTGATTTGACATGCAACGAATTCTTTTGCAACAAGATTCATTCCTGTAATAAAAAATACATGACTATTAGCACCGAGGGTTAATGCATCCATTTCAACCAAATAATGGAGAGCATTAATCATTACCGTCCCGAAGTGGGGTCACCAAAGCCACTGCCGCATCCCTGTGTAACACATAACATATTCATTGTAGACTGATATTTTTTGCAGGTGGGTCACTTAAAGCAAGATCATGACATTTGTTAATGAATAACCTGTAGAAAGCTGCCAACTCGTCTTGCTCAACACATCCGTAAATATAACGGATGGGACTCCAGTTTGGTGTGGTAAATCTTCCATTAATTCTTCCAACAAGTTGGTCCAACTCTTCCTTCAAGTCTTGATACTCTTTAACATCAGTTCTCGATGGAACGGCAATTTGTAGCAGAGTAACCTAAACATTAAAATAAATGTATTAGTTAAAATCAGTATGCACAAACTCTGATAAAAATGCTAAGGGTAATTTAATTTTAAAGTTCTCACTTTTTCTTTGTATTCAGGGAACTTCTCTAGAAGTCGTTCATACGCTTTGAGCCTATGCACCAGCCCCTTGGTATAATCTAAGCGATCCACTCCAAGAATGAGCTTTTGATTTTTACATGACACCATCTGAGGAGCCTCTTCAGCCATTTTAACAAAACGATCGAAAGGAATTCCAATAGGGAGCGGACGGACTCTCACAGTGCGTCCTCCGATCTCAACAAGCAGAGAACTCCTGTCAACACGACATCCAAGCCTTCGTTGACAACAATCGATAAAGTTCAGACAATAGTCAACGATATGAAAGCCAATCATGTCACATCCAAGCATCCCCTGGAGTACTTCATCATCTCTTGGAAAGAGTCGGAAAATGTCCCAAGATGGAAATGGGATGTGGAGAAAAAATCCCATCTTGCACTTCAAGTTTTCCTCGTCCGCTCTTTGACGGATCGTATTTGCTGCAGTCATCAAATGGTAATCGTGTATCCAGACCAATGGTGGTGGTGCATCTGGTGCCATTTTCTCATTCACTTTTCTCAGGGCTTCCAAAGTCCTTTCTGCAAATGCTACATTGCAAGTAACATAAGCCTAGGTGAAAAATTAATGAGAGAGTTAAAAAGGGAAATATTAATGAAGCTTTCATTTAAAAACTAAAATTTTAACCTCCCAGCTCTCGGCACTGAACACAGCTCTGTCACTCATCGAATGAAACAGTGGCCAGAAGGTCCCATTGCCTAATAATGATATAAAAATAGGCATCAGAATTTAAGCATACTCGCATTTTCATTTGGAAGTTCTAATTCTAAATTTAAATAAAGAGTATTTACAGCAGCCATTGTAGTAAGAGTTGAAGACATCCTTCGCCAGCATCACTGGAACAATCTGCAAAAGGACCAAAATTTAAGTTTGATCGTAAATCTGTTGATCCATAATATTAGCTTTATACTTAACTTAAAAGTAATTGATCTAACCTGACTAGATTTCAACCCTGCAGTTGGAGTTTTATCGGTAGGTTCCGATTCTGGGATAACCAAAGACTGCTTCCCATGGTCTTCTGGATAAACTCCTGGCCATCCTACCCAAATGCCTCCGCATTGTACAACGACCGGAGCGACGGCTGTTACAAGACCTCCGGCACTAAATTAAATTTATATCGAATAAAGTCAAGTTGAATGTGACAGACATTATTGACATTTGACATTTCAAAATTTGTTACGTCCAACAGAGAAGGTTTTACAGTTTAAACATTCAACTAGAGAGGATGCAGAAAAAAAATCTCATAATTAACCCCCTAAGGATAAGTCATCAGATGAGATTTCATGGAAACATGGAAAGACTGAATTATTTATAACTTAAAATAAATCTTGCCAATCTTAAGTGTATATCTGTCACTTTATGAATTTGTTATCAACTACAATTAATAAACATCTATAAGTTAAGTTAGAAGTTGTTTTTGAAGGGTTTAATGCGCGATTTTTAATCAGCAACTGTATCTAAACATTTAAAACAATTTACTTGTTGCTCTTTTATACTATAATTTTAGTGGATAGTTTATTAAACGATCAGCCTCTATTCCAATATAAATGGTAATTTTAAAGGTCATAGTACTCATGTTTAAGTTTTTAACTAAGACTAATCTGAAATCTGAACACCTGGAAATCCATACAATTATTTATTGCTTCAATCCTTCTATACAAGTTGTTCTAAATCCCTTTCCAGATCTTTTCATGATTCAGCAAAATCAAGTTGAACACCTGAATCGTCAGACAGAAAGGCTCCGCCAGATCAGCTTTTACTAATTGCTGTTGATTTTGAGCTCCGAAGCGAGATTTTTACTGTTGACTGTGTAATATAAAAGTAGTGAATTTAATAACTCGGTTTAAAAATTTCCTTTACCACGTACTGTAATTATTCATCCATGAAAGCTGAGTAACTTGAAGAGTTAGACTGAGATTATTAAGATTGCCCTTATTATATAGTATTATAGTACCTTCAATTTATTTAACTAAGACACTGTATTTGAAAGTATATATACGCTATCTCTACTACATATAAAAATATTGATTGCATATCAAACATATGCATAAGAAAGATATCCAATTCTATCCTCTATCGTCATGAATTAGTCGTCATCTTTCTGCATACATTTCTGACTCGAATTCAATTATAGCATACTTTGATCACGAACGAGGAACGAAATGAAAGCCGAGGGAGTATTCTGGTATTCTGAAACGGTGAGCCTTAAGCTGGCCATGCACTAGAAGAATGATCTCCTCATGTTTTGGCAAACTTAAGCGTGTTCAATAGGTGTAAAGGCTATGCATGTAGTTGGAAGTATGTAATTCAGATTTACGAGAAACCTTGCATAAGAAGGTGTATAGGTTTATGCAGATAAAGACTTAAAATTTTGGAATTGGCATGCTCTTTTTCCGGCAAGGAATTTAAACAGAAATTTTCAAAACCTTTCAAATATGCTTTGAAAATGGGAATTTTATTTGCATCAAAGACTTTAAATTAAAGATCCTTCAGTTCTATTTTTTTTTAAAATAAATTCAAATCCAACTCAGTCCAAGTCAATATCGCTGTCAACAGATTGGAAACAGGAGCTTCAAGTGTACTTAAAGTTATCATTTTCAAAGCTGCATGTACTCATCACTTGTCGGTCGGATAGCGAACCTTTTTTTTAGATAACTGATGATAATTAAGACCCTTTAGAAAAAGCTACCACCTGATGGCCAAGTCGTTATACCCTTTAAAGTCCTTAATGTACCCTGAGAACTTTGCACGGATAATTAATGCATGCCTATTACCGAAAATCAGGTACATGGCATGTATCTGGGGTACATCGACAAGAAA
>JAQFYM010004370.1:0-15749 GCA_034694785.1 Agrenia bidenticulata | reverse complement strand
CTCCCCCATTTACTGCACTCCAACGTCCAACCCGATTCACATTAATTGAGTTTGAAAATTCTATAAACCGAATTGTAGAGCTAGGATGTAGGAAGTGATTTTTTAAGTTTTAAGTCCTAATAATAGCGTGTCATTTGAATTTTGATGTAGATTAGCCGATCAGAAAGCAGAGAAAAAATGTATTTGGGATTGTCCAGAGGTTAGACTTCATTTGTACCCAACCTGAATAAATAGTCCAACAACAAACGAAGGACAGACATGCCCCTTTGACCTCAATTAATTTGAAACTGGAGATTCAGATTTCAGACTTACAACAATCACTTTCAAAACATTTCAATATCTTTAACTGTTCGTAAATTATTATTTCAACATCAACTATCAACCATATTAATAAAATTATGACAATATTGTTGGACAGAACTGGAAAGTGGACACATATTTTTATTTTCTATCGTTTCAATTTTTGAACATTTACTACCTACGGAATGATGTCTCCCTCTTCCCACACTTCCACAAGATATTTAGTCACTACTTTAAGAGTCTAACGATAGTAAATATAATTTCTAAATCAACTCGATATTTAAATAAAAAGGATTTTACCTTGTTATCCAGAAGTCTTGATAATCACGAAACAACAATAAGAATTCAGATTCCTTTCATTTTTGTGGTAAATTGAGCGCTCCCTCCGAAGCTTATATGGCACGTCAGAGTCTCTCATAAAAAGTACGCAATGCGTCTAAATGCACACCCTTCCGTCAGGGGCAACCTGAATCTCTAAAATCCTATCGTATCACCAAATCCACCGTTTAATTCATAGAACTAGATATTTTAGTAATTATATAAAGTTTAGTTATGCAACAATACAGAAAAATGGAGGCGCTGAGTACATTCAATAAGAAGCTTTATTTTTTATGCAACCCATCGATTATCTGTCCAGTTTTGGTCAACTATCAATACCAAATACCAATAACCATGTTTGTCAACTATCAATACCAAATACCAATAACCATGTAATCGAAACTACTGACAATATACAAATATTTCCAATGAAGTTAGAAATATATTGGAATCCCAATTTTTTGGTATGACAGAGGATAATGGGGTCAGGGAACCAAGGGCAAGAAATAATGACAGTAAGTAGCTTTAATTAATTTTCGATTACTTATACTTTCGGCACATAAAATTAAACGATAGATCAATTCGGGGCATGATTATTATGATAATCATGGTAATCAACATTTGTTGCAAAACTTCATAAATACCATACTTACCTTGGTGGTAAAATTTTTATTTTCTAAATGACTAGTACATGTTAGAAAAGTTTATTTGTTCGAGATAGTATCCTCATTTGTAGAACCGGAGAAGCTTAAACTGCTTTGTTTGCCCAAAAGACCAAGTAAAGTGCAATCTGCTTCTAATATTGTCAAGTCAGTTTTGGCCCCCATGAAACGAGTTGAGAGTTCCAGGCTATGAATAACAATGCGAACTTTCTTCCCAAGTGTGTAGGATCTAAATAAGATGAGTCACGATAAGATTAACAGTAATACTAATTGATATATATCTAATCATTATTGTTGCGATTTCTCGCTTTTCAATCAATTTGTTTAGGAAGTAACTCACGGGCCATTTTTTTGCGGTCGAGAGCAAACACAGTTAAATTTTGCCCCAAAGTCTATGTACAGATCATCGTCCACTATGTGCGTAATTGTCCCTTCAACAATCTTACCCTGAGGATCACCCATCTAGAAAAAAAATAGTAGCCATTTGATTTTCATGTGTTTCTAAAGAAAATAGGTATTTTGATTTTATGTAGCTCAACAATGTAATCTCGGAAGTTTTTTCAAACCTGAATCAATGGTGAATTTCTGAGCATTTTAGCAAAGCTTTCATGTCCTTCTATCTTCGCCATAGCCCTAATGAATCCACCCTTATGTTGCCCTTCATTACTTTGTTGATTTTGTATCCCGACTGCCCCAGAAGAATCTGTCGAGCTCGGAGAAGCGGAACTTTGGTCTTGTGAAGTTGACGAGGAATTAAATCTTGTTTGGTTTAATCTATTGCAGCATATTCCAGCGAAGGTATTTCCCTCTGCGGTAGTCGCTCTCTTTAAGTTATTTCGGGATCTAGAAAATGATCTGATGGACAAGAGTAAAAGTCCTGCAATAAAAAACGAATTCGTAATTTTTCTCCAACTTGACTTTATCCTGGCATGTGCTTATTCTATCTCTGTAAATTTCAGATGGACAGATGCATAAGAACAATGAAAACTTTGAAATTTCTCTCGAGTCACAACTCCGCAACTCCGGATACTAGAGCTGGTTGTACAAGTATTGTTGTATATATACAACAATTAAGTTTGGGGGCTTAATAATTACACCACTAATTTTACAGCATTGTTAGTAGTAATAGTGAATAGACCCCTCGATATTTAGCTTGCGTTGTTTATTATTGAATCATGACAAACTTAAAGAGTTTGACCTCCAGCCGTCATATGCATTTTGAGTTGGGGAAGACTAGACATTGATGAGGCATGTCCCGCATTTCTCCTCTTGAAAAAAAATCCCAACGTCTAGGGAAAGACACTTAAATAAAGTTATAACCACTGAATTAAAATTTTTAAATCCCCAGTCCCCAACAATGAAGATAAAAGAGAGTGTATGGCAGTATAGCCAACCGCCCTGAATATGAGTATGCAGTGAGCGTGCTGTACAATCCTCCTAGGCTCCTAACATCCGACATTGCAATTGCAAATACCCAGTCCAGAAGGAAGGTTGTGTCGTGAATCAACTCTGCCAGTGCAAATAAAATCTCAAAGTATTAACTCACTTGCGAAATTGATCATGGCGGATTCTTCGGAGGATAAGATGCCCGGAACGCTCGAGTTTCTTAGTTACGTTTCCAAATTGAAAGTAAGCTTCTCCAATTAAAGCAAGCTAATATTTAAAGGTTTATGCGGTTTTTGGTTTTGCGAAGCTTGCAACCCTTTTGGATTTTGGTTTGTACTTTTTCCCCGCCTTTAAATGTGGATTTAATCTCACTTCTCCCCGCCTACAAATCATACGAAAAATAAATGCCTCCTCTTTAAATTGAATGTTTAATAATTTAACTGACTTTATAATTAAAAAGCATTTGGACCGAACTGGATGGTTACGTCATGGAATACAAAAGCCGGAGACTGTAGCTGGACACATGTACAGAATGGCCATAATGAGTGCTTTTGTGATTGATGACCCTAGTCTTGATATCAACAAGTAAGTTATATGAAGTTTATATTTATGATAAGCAACTGCAAGGGATGAACTAGATGTTTTGGAATTGGAATGATTTGTATCTGTTGAGGTGTATCAAGTTGTCAATCGTCCACGACATTGGAGAGTCAATTATTGGGGACATCACACCGTTTTGTGGTGTCAGCAATGCAACCAAGTCTGAATTGGAGTCGGCTGCAGTTCAGAAAATTGCCTCACTTGTGGGTAAGCTGAAGGGAGATGAGATTCTGCAGCTGTACAAAGTATGTTAAAATAGCTTTAGAAATAAGAATTTAATTTCTTATTATGCGTAGGCTGGGTTCTGACATCCTTCTGTTTGCTTATACTACTTTGTAGGAGTACGAAGATGCGTCAACGCCGGAAGGAAAGCTGGTGAAAGGTCTGGATAAGTTTGACATGGTTCTACAAGCCTACGAGTACGAGCTGGCTGAAGGAAAGCCTAAATTTCTTCAGGAATTTTTCGATTCCACCAAAACTTTTTTCGAAACGTGTCATTCCAAAGTGCAGGAGCTGTTCACCCAGTTGTACGAAGCCAGGGAGAAAGGGATTCACTTTTCAATGCAATGAATTAGTAGTTGCCAATAAAATTAGTATTTTGTTCCTACAAAACTCGTTGAAATAAATTTGTTTTAAAACGCCAATCTAATGTCTTTAATTTTTTAATTTTTGTATTAAGGGGTTTCTATATGTATTCCGCATTTAATTAAAATTTTAAACTTGAGGCACACGTTACATTCAAGGTTTTAAAAAATATTTTTTTTACGTGATAGTGATTCGGAATTTCAAAAAATCTCCTTTTTGCAGAGGCTAGTCTCGGGTGGTTCACCAACTGCGTACCGTACAAATGCGAATGAAGAGAATATAAAATGTCATTAAATAGAACCATCAACTCTTATTAAAAGCCCCTACCTATGATGATATGGTGACCAGAGGCTAAAATTAAATATGGTTTTTTGTATTATTGCCAAAAAACAGGAAAGCAAAGGGAAGGGACTCAGTCGCAGCTCATACAAAAGAAGAATGAATGGATTGTGTAGTCAGTGGAATTATACAGAGAGTACAAGACAGTGCAGAGAGTTTATCACAAGACCTAGTAAAGATTCCTACTCCGTTTTTATTTAGTGAACATTTGAATGCGTAAAAAGGTGTGAAAAGAGTTGGTTGAGGTTCAGTTCTTTTTGTTTCACAGCATATTTTGTGATGGGTATTTAATTTAATTCAAGGCCCGCGTTCCGATTTTTCAAGAGCAACGAATGGAAAGGCAGGCGGAGGTCGAGCACTACCACCACGAGTGTCTCAGTTGAAATATACTAAATTTAGAATCAATTTTACAACTCTTTACCCAGATTCGGGAAGGTTCTACCACCCGAATTTCGTACTCCCAGTTGGTGGCAACGATTACAAAGATCGCAAGCATTTAATCTCTTGTTAAAGAGATGTGAAGATAACTTCAAAGCGAAGGGAAAGTTGAGCAGAGGTGATTGCCATAATTACGATTAAATTGGTACATAGCTATATATAAGCGACAGGTAAGATAGTTAATCCGGCTTTTTGATCATTTTTTTTTACTTAACTAATAACTAATTGTCTGCTTTTCATTTGTATTTTCAATTCTTAATTCGTTATTTTCAAATCTCATTCAAAATTGGAACAGTGCTGTCAAGTGTGAACTACTGTGTACTATTAAACTTGAACTCGCAGGTTTGTTCAGTTGTAGACGGTGGTTTAAAAGTTTCAACTTTTATTTAATTAGATTAAGATTCTTTATTTTATTACTCATCACAGTGAGTTAGAATGAACGAACAACCAATACACAGTCAAGTACTTTGTCACTACTGGACTGTTTGGGAAAAATTATAAGGGTTTAGAATATTAGTTAATGATAAAAAGCTAATAAAAAAGTAGATTTCGTTTCTGTATCTGTGTAATCTGTATGCATGCGTCTAAACTAAATCGATGAGATTACATCATCTTTTAGCCTTTAGGGTTTGTATTCTACGAACGGCCACGCAGGATTACACGCACAATACTAGATCACAAATTTTAATCATCACACTAAATGGTTAGGAAAATATATATGCCATACTTAATGGAGTTTATACTGGTATTTTCTGAATTTCTCTATAATTTGTAGTGACGTAGTGTGGCGTGACTTGCTGAGTTGATTGCTGTAACATACCAAGTAGTAGTTAAATTGATAGAATGTACATGTATGGAGTAGTAATTTAACAAGCCTTTAAATAACACCTCATCAATACTCATCATCAACTAGAGTTTAATATCCCTCTGTGCTCTGAATTATCAATATAAATCTTGGAATGCGAGGTTGGAGGTAGACTAGGGTTGACTAGGCAAGAGTATAGCATGTATCCTAATTTAATTAGCATCGTTCTGTTTTGTCAAAACAATTCCAACGCAGTAAGGAATTATTTAATATAGATATAAAACTTTTAATAAATATAATTGTTATATAGTAGTTAAACTTAAAGGACTTTAAAAATTCCACTATTCTTTGCGATTGTATTCCAGAGAGCTGTTGTTAATTCTACCAGTCGACTGTTTCAATTCGAACTTTGATTGTTTGGGTGTCTGTGGTCTATTCACATTGTTCCGGTGGTGCATGGTGATTTCTGAACGTAAGATTGAAGATTCTACAGTGTAAATGCTTGGGCCAAGGTCCAACATTCCTCACCCTTCAAGCAATGGTAAGTTATTGGGGATGACAGATAATAATTGAAAATAAATTGTAATAGGGTCAAGTAAGAAAATTTAATTTGAGCCTCTAAGCTTTTCTTGCATGTATAATATTTAATGCGGATGTCAGGATTAAATAAGTTGGTTTATATATAGTCACTAGTAACCTTTTAGATGGACAGCTGATAAGAGGAAATAAGACTGATTGAGTGGTCAGTAAGTACCACACCATCAGTAATAGAGGAAAAATACGGACTGAGAAAATGCGTGGCTAGGATTTGTAATTTGTATCGTTATCATCTCATCGTGATACTTGGCTAGAGTCAGAAGGGGTCAAAAGTTACAGTAAGCTCGCCTTCATTTCATATCCTTACGAGGATTTCCGATGACGGTATCACCATTTTAACTTTCTATCTAAACTCGTACGAACATCCATTCCATACCAAAAAGGGTTTCCATTTCCATACACCTATATTTACTACCATCCTTAAAAATCAAACATAAGGCTTGTAGGTTTAGGCTCGTTACTGCAAATAGAATTGTAGCAAATGCTATAAATGATATATGATCACGTTACTTATTCAGGAATATTATTTTTTTCAGGAATCTCCGGTCCTTACGTGTGATGAGGAAAGGGGATGACAGAAAGGATTTTCCGGCATTATTATTTCCACTTTCTTCATATGAGAGCAGCAAGGCTGACAGAGGTCAAGAAGCCAAGAAGCAATCTAGTCTCAGTTTAAGTCAACGAGAAACACATAGCATATACACTTCCGACGGGCAGTCTAGTTATAGTCAGCTCGGCAAACGAGAAGGACTGCCTTCTTCATCTCAATCAGAAAATAATATATTCAACATAGTTCCGTCTGTGAGCAATTGGTCTTCTCTTGTCCCAAGAGTCTTTGCGTCAAGTGAACCTAGCACAGTGCCAATAAGTTCTTCTTCACTAGCAGCATTTTTGCCAGAGTCAGTGGCATTATTTTCACACGTGCGAATGGAGCATTTATTAGCTGGAGTGACTGGAGGGGTAGCCTCTACCTTGATACTTCATCCCCTGGATTTAGTGAAGATCCGCTTTGCTGTAAATGATGGCCTAAGTTCGAGACCTCAGTATAATGGGTTAACCCACGCATTTAAATCCATTCTAAAGAATGAGGGTTTCAAGGGGCTTTACAGGTATGTTTAGAGTTAAAATATACAATAGAAACTACCACAGTATACAATACATTTGCGTTTTAATACTGTTTTTGACTATTAGGGGAGTGACACCGAACGTATGGGGTGCTGGTAGCGCTTGGGGACTATACTTTCTATTTTACAATTCGTTGAAGACGTGGTGGCAAGGAGGGGATTCAAAGACTGATCTCGGACCTACGAGGCACATGATTATCGCTGCAGAAGCTGGACTCTTGACTCTGATGATCACAAATCCTATATGGGTCGTGAAAACCCGACTCTGTCTGCAATATGGTACTAGTGGAGCTGCTCAAGCTGGTGTGGCCGCTGTTGCTGGTAATAAATAGAATAGATTACCTGTCAACTGTCTAGTCTTAAAATCTGACGATTTCGGTTTTAATACAGAATTAATGTAACAAGTGATATTGTGTTTGTAGGTGCACCTGTGGGAGCAACATATTACTCGGGAATGACTGATGCATTGGTGAAAGTTTACCAAATGGAAGGAATTCGAGGGCTCTATAGAGGTTTTATTCCTGGAATGTTTGGTGTCTCCCATGGAGCCATTCAATTCATGACATACGAGGAAATGAAAACAGTTTACAATAAGCATCGAAACATGCCCATCGACGCCAAGCTGGTAAGCACCCGTACATTCGAAAGGAACTATTCTTTGTTTTGTTTTAGAAATTATTGAAGTAGAGTTGACTCTAATGTTTTAAACATGGAATTGAAATAGGGAACGATGGAATACCTCTCATTTGCTGCTGTATCGAAGCTAATTGCGGCCGGCACTACTTACCCGTACCAAGTTGTTCGGGCTCGTCTCCAAGATCAGCACAGAGTATATGAAGGAGTAATGGATGTTATCCGTCAAACTTGGAGGTATGAAGGACTAAAGGGGTTTTATAAAGGACTTAGTCCGTACTTACTCCATGTTACTCCAAATATATGTATGGTCTTCCTCATATACGAATCATTCACTTCAAAGAGTTGATAGGAGTTAATAGTGTTTGTAAATTAGGATGTTTAATTGTAAATGCTAGGACATGTTAATGTGTTCGATAGTACTCTCGGATCGTAGTTTTACGGGAAGGTTTGATCAATGATCAATGAGCACCGTTTAATGAGACTTTGTATTGTACTGTGATAAAGTCTACTAAATTGAAGAGATGATATAAAGCAAATAATATATTACTACGTTGTAAGTTGGAGGAACATGATCTCGAAGCAACTTTCAAATTTGCTAACCCCCCAAAGTTTATGTTAAATATTTGTTGGAGCAATTGTAAATTCTTTCATTAATTCATAATGAAAAGTGGAAAACATTTGTCTCTGTCATCGCTAACTTAAACCATTAGGTTGTGGCAGATTTGTTTTCCTGACTATGAAGTGCCCATGCCAATTTAACCTCAAGATCTTCCCTCCCACCAAAATGCATGCCAGGTTTACCATTCCCTTTCCTATTAAAACGCGTGTTCATGACTCATAGATTGTTGTCTTGTTTTCGTAAAGATGATGTTAAGGCTGGTTTTTAACATTATTTACTTATTAGAGTTAAAACTTGTCTTCGGGAGGGTCACTTGGTATAATAATGTCACAGCAGTTGTTGTTAGATTTTGTATCTGTGACTGCTGGTTGGTTGTATAAAATCTTACAAATAAGTCCTCGCCATTTCACATTCACATACCTATTATTTAAGTTTACAGAGAGTAACCCTTTTTATCTTTTAAGATTCTGCGAATTGATTCCTACGAATTCAAGTAAACATCGTAGAGATTGTAAGTTGTAAGTACTTACTTGTTAGTATAAATGATCTTCACAAGTTGAGCCTATATGTGTTCCCCATATTGTTGTTTCGCATATTTTAGCCATAGTTAAATAATCTCCCCTCAAGTATCAAATCGTAAATATTTATCATTTTAACTTGTTATGATTAGTTAAAGAAGCGGCTCCCTCCCTACAACCTATTTAATAAAATAAATTTTCGGATTTGATAAACTTGATTTGATGTCTTCTATTTTATATTCTGTGTCTTCCATATGTTAATCATTCGTGTAGGCTCGGTTCCCACTTCAAAATATTTTAGAATGTAACGCTCAGAAGTTGAACCTACCGAAGACAAGTTTATGCAACTCAGGAGAAATTGAGTTCGAGATATAGTAAAGTCTTTGGTAAAAAATTCTTGCAGATTTAGCTTTTTAAACCATTCTGTCGTATTTACGACCAAAATCACTCGATACCCTAGGCAGTCAAGTTTTCTAGAGCTAGTAAAAAAATATTTATTTTGAATTTTGACTAGTCTGCAATCCCCATCCGAATTTTTATGAACCTGAAAGGAGTCCAGTCTGCACACTCCACAAACCTAGAGGCTCTTTACTTTATTGGTTTATACTTATAGAGACTTTCGTCTACCGTAAAGTTTTAACTTTTTTTTTTACTATCTATACATAATTTATTTTGATCTTTAATTCTAAAGGAACGAAAATATTTGGGGATTCTACAAAGGACTCGTACCAAATCTTATCAGAGTTGTGCCAGCAACTGCCATCACATTCGTGGTCTATGAGAAAACATCTTCATACCTTAAAGACTTGAGGAAATCTGAGACGCCGGGTGCTACAGCTATTCCCAGCAAAAATCCAAAAGAATAGTCACAAATAACTTTATATCAAAGTTTGAGTTTCTCTTTAAATTCAAGTTAAAACTTTTTCTAAAAATAAGGTAATTGATGGTGGGCATTTACAATCTTAAAACTATTTGCAAATTGACAGCTGTCTAAAAATCAAATGTACCCAGAGGTATTGACTTGTTAGTAAAACTACTTTTCCTGGTAGACCACATACCATATGTTATTCAATACTTTTTTTTTCAAGTAAAAAAATTCTAATGAGTTGGTCTAAGAAACGAGTAGTTAGTTCTTGCTAAAAGAGCTTTCACTCATCGCAAATATCCCTTTGAATAGAATTTGATTAAAAGTGATAGCTTTTATTAATCAGGGTAGAGTAGATTGAACAAAGGAATTCAAAAAATACTTTCTCAGCCCTTGACGTCTATGATATGAATGACAAATAGTAGTCGCTAATGTATGGCTTGATCTAAGAATTCAATAAAGGAGAAAAGTTAGAATGTTCGAATTAGCGGAAATGTGGAAATGCAAAGTTTCCAAGTATTTTCCATTCTTGGGGAAACCAGCTTGGGCAGGTTAACCTCGTTGTGTTCTTCTCAACCTGGGATTAAAGGCCCATCAAGGGAGCTGAGTTGAATGGAAATGTTTCACAGGCAGCAGAAGGAGATATTGTAATCGAGAAATGAAATTAATTGACTGCAAGATTTCCTATTATTTGCAAATCTCTTATAATTTGACTGGGAGGAAGACTGAACCGTTGAACCATGGACCACCTACCTCCGTACAACATCCCTTTATAATTATCTTATATTCATGAGGTTGAGGTTGACCTTTATTAAAAACAGACCTGCTTCCCCGTCCGTCAAAACCCAAAATTCAGCAAACACAAAAGAGGAATTTGAGTGGGAGGAAGAGTTCACCTGAATTTCATGATAATGGAACCTTTCTACTTGGGCTGTGTATAAATATTTGCATGTTCATTTCAATCTCATTTATCTATAGAGGAATGAAGCCCTGTTGTCTAGGGTCTCAATATTTTAGTTTATTTGAAACCATAGATATGCTAATTTAGATAGGATGGGCTGTCCTTATGGGCCAGGAGTTTGATCAATGTATCTGGGGAATGTTGGAACAACCGGGTTGTAAAACGGATACCACAATGCGTAGTAAAAAATTTTTTTAAATGCTTTCCCCCGAGGTTCAAGAAACTCTTGAGAAATTGATGCTGTTTTTTCCTCCCCTTTTGACGGTTGTTTAATACCTACTTATTTAACTGACAGGTGAAGCATATTGAATTTGTATTTTATAATAATATCAAGCTATAGCGAAACCTAGCTGTACTTTCTTTCTAAAGCTGTTTCTATTAAAAAAGTTATCAAATCTCGTCTCTTTTTGGCAAGGCACTGCTCTCTTCTAACTCTGTAAGCTATATAGTTTCGGGATTGTACCCGCGTAATTCCATTCGGGTTGAGAGAATTTGACCCTGACCGGAATGCTGGCCAATAAACATGGATATTTTCCATGCTATAGGTATCATAGTGTTTCAAACAAAAGAGACACCCCTGACGTATGATAGTCACACATGAATATTTATTGGCAGAGCATGAATTAGCGTTTTTGTGTTTGACACCGGCGTGCCTGAAGGTCCCAGATTGGGTGGGGAAGAAAATTTTATTGTTTTCTACACCACGTGGAACGGGACTTTGGATTTATAAGATGGACCACAAAATTCCCCGTAACATAATACGTGCTTAAAGTTTCTTGGAACTATTTGTGTTTTACTTGGTCATTAGTTCGGTTCTCACAGCACGTCGGCAACCTTAGATGGACGATGGGTTAGGTTCAGGGTTCTCAAGAGTGACCTTGAGTCTTGACAGCCCATATTTGAAAACTTGAGGCTGTGAAACTATAGTTGACACGTCCATGACGTCTTCGGCTATAGTATTGTCTCTTAGGTAGAGAGGAAGGTAAAATAATATTTGAGAAACTCATACCAAGTACGGAAGTTCTGGCTCCGTCGGAAAGTCCCGGTCCAAGAGACGAATTCCCGATATTGAATTTCTCAAGAAAGTTTTGGGTCCGAGAATGGCCATTAGCCATTAGCTCAACTTACCCTCACTCGCCTAATCCCATTACCAACAACTAGTAAAAGCAATAAATTGTAGTAGACAGCCTTTCTCAGACCCGTATGTAGCACCTTGTGGTCTAAGCGATTGGATATCTCCGATCCTATATTTATTAACATTCGTGTATATCCTTGAAGGCTCCAAGTTTACAAATGTCAGCGATTAATCATGAGTTTCTGAGCCTCTACTAAACCCCCTTGCCCAGTCCTCCCTTCCTGATGTTTTAATAAAGAATATGAGCAAAGTTTACTACTCCCTTCCCTTGAGTTTAGACACTTAGGCTTTCGAAACTTGAAACTTTTAGTCCAAATTGCAAAGATATTGGGGGGAAGGGATTTCGAAGAACTTGTCCTTGTCGAGGGGATAGGACGATTTGAATTTAACTGACTATAAGCTCCCTAATCCTTTCTGACAACATTCTTAGGCCAAGGCAAAAGCTTTGGGAAATATAAATGTTTACGAAGCGGAATGAATAACTTTTCGTAAACATTTCTACAAAGTGGTCACCCCTCCTGCTTTCCCGTTTTAATTAATAACTGGAAATAACTGGAAGAGCTGAGCTCAAGTATTCATTAAAGTGAACCTTATTTACAGTTGGGAAACTAGAATGGTCCCGTGAGAATCCGAGTTTAGTTATTTCCCTTAATTACTCGAAGATGGGCGTTCGGATATTATTTTACTAAAATTTTATGTTTGTTCCGGCCGGGCTTTGGTTGTAAATTGGTTCAAGAGAATTGATGCGTAGATCGCAGGTATTATTGAACATATTTATCGCTTAATTTGATTACATTTTGAGCCTTGTATTGGTTTACATATGCGGGATTCGGAAAATAGAGCGTTTTAATTTCACATAAAGGCTTATTTAGGGTGAACTGTTGATCTTATTTCATTCAAGCTTACTGATTCTGGGAATCATCTTTTTACTTGGACCATAATCTCAGTATTTTAATTAAGACTGGGAAATCTGGTATTAATAATGCTTACAATTAGTTAGTTTTTGGCTTGTTCATTTCTTGGAAGGATTAATGTAATGCCCCTTCTATTGTTTTAGTATGAGTGATACGAGCATGAATTTACTCATAGAAATTTTTAAAAAAAAGTTACTCCCTGCAGCAGAAACCATATTAAAAACCTGAGGAGTCTCCAACATTCGATACTAACCTCATGCTTTACCATACAATATAAAAAACTGCGAAATTTCTCCAGTCCTTTCTGAATATTTTTCAATCAAAACCAAGCCCGGAGCATCCCTTCTCAACAATTTTCATATCAACCAAAGATTATCTAGAATTACACATATAGTGATAGTCAGGTACTTATGCTGATTAATCCGACACCATCTTCAAGATCGACTGTAAGGGACGACTCCTTAAATTGACACTTTTCAATAAACCAGCTCCAATACGCCTTGAGACCAAAACCCATCTCTATCCCCTTTCACTCAGGGGGAAAAACACTTTGGCGGAATTGTTATTGGACAATAAGTCCCATTCCATTCACTCCGGATTATGGTGATGGCTCATACTTAATGATGATGGTTAATAGCACATCTGATAGCTGGGGATGAATTGAATGAAAAAAAAAACATAGCTATACTATTGAAAAACAAAGTTGATACATTGGAGCAAGGAAATTAGTAGTGTTTTTTAGAAAGAGGTTGGAGGTGTAATCCTCACTTTAGTGCTTGTTTACACGAACCGAAAGTGCATTTACTATTTATGATGTTATGTTCCCACACTGGCTCCCTTAGCCTATAATAGAGCTTAAAGCGGTCATGTGTTGGGGACTGATAAGAGGAGTTGTACATGCAGACATGTCGGGTAGTAGTGGGTCGTCTTGAACTGAAGTTTCGGAGAATATGTAAAGCTGATGGGGAGGCTTGTTGGTGTTGATGTCGAGTCTGTTGGGTAAATAGAAGGTGAGTTGTTAAGATAATGACGAGGAGAAATATGTTCTCTACCTTTCCATTTTTAGCTCCAACTTGCTGTTTATATTTATGTCTTTTCGTAGAAACGTAGAATCTCGGGAAAGTTTTTTTTTTTTACTTTTACCCTTTTACATGCATTTTTATGATAATCGTTTAGCACGGGATGGAAATCCTTGAAACAACTTGGCTCTTTCTTTTTTTGAATATTGCGACTCATCTTGTTGGAGCATGGCATGGAGGAACTGAAAGTTTATCTGTTTTTCTCTCTTACTTTCAATCTTTTTTATCACAAGCTTTTAATGATAGGAAGGGGAGAAATAGGATGAGATGTAGGAGATGACGAATGTATATTATTTTATGGTGGGCGCGTCTACATGCCCATGGAACGCTATTTAGATTATGAGGTTTTTGAAAGTGAGAGGTGGATTTTTTCGACATTATCTTAGATAAATGCTTGAATTTTTAGTAAAGTAAAGTCTAGTAAATTGAAAGAGGCATTCAGCTTTAAGGACGCACGGTTCCAAATGATTAAGGACACTTGACAAGTTGACTTTAAAAAATCACCGGTGGGGTCCAAAAATGTATTTTTGAAAAAGAAACAACTTACCATATTTGACATTAAAGCTGAATAATTTCTTCAAAAAGTTAGGCTATTTCTTTTTTAAAAAATACATTTACGGGACCCCACTGGGATTTTTCAAAGTCAGGTTGTCAAGTTTCATTAAGCCTTTAGTGTCCCTTGTCATTTAAATACGTCCACAGTAGTTATGGAAAAGTAGAGAAACAAAAATCAAGACAAGCAGACATTTAAGAGGATTGTAGAGCAGATTTCTGTTTTTACCATTCATGGAGACAATGGAGCTGGTATTAATAAAACAAATCGGTTCGTTAGTTTTGGAGATATTATTTTTGATTAGAAATTGAAACTAATAATTATCTAATCGGTTGCTATATTGTTGGTGTCTTTGTATTTTGAAATTAGGCACTGATTGAACAATCACGGGGACAGGGGTGTAGTATAATAATTGTGACATGAGGTGAGGGGATGACTTCAGAATTATTTTTCTATACCTGATGGTGCAAAAATCACAATAATTGGCTCTCAGCACAGAGTAGAGAGTAGTGATTAGTAGAGTCAATTATTATAATTGACAAAGAGGGGAGAGAACAGTGATCCATGAATCCATTAGGAAGACAATGTCAGATGGATGACAATGGCTTCATAACAAGATAACAAAAGTGTCTCTCTCATCTCTTGTATCCATCCAACTTCAAATTGACGCATTGCATAATGTACACAATAGCAATCCGATCCTTGAAATCAGGGAGATGGGGAATCAGTAACTAAATTAAAAACTTTTTTTCTTTCCCATTTCCCACCCCGAAAAACCCTGTTATTACTAAAATCAACCAAAAGCCAGTAGCACTGAGGTAATCTTATGTCCCTTGAGAGTGGGTATGAATACGAGGTCCAATTTCTACAGAATATTTACCAAATCATATAAATACATATGAGGTATTTGTTAGGCTCTGTCATGTTGGGCCTTGGAAAATTTGAAGAACAAAATACTTTGCCGCAAGTTATGATCAAAGTAGATTCTCTACTATACTGTTCTACCTTAATGTTATCCACGAGTTTCACGTGTACAGAATCTCCTTTCATACCCTGCAACGGCTGCAACCGATTCCATTGACTAATTACTCATTGGAAACCTGATCCTTTAGGGGTACTTTTTAGGCAAGTTTCGTACCTTAGGTCGAAGGGTTACTAATCCCTCCATAAGGAGCCTGCTTAAATCTGAGCTGGGTTTGAGGAAATTCTGCACACACGATTTCTGTACGCCAGCTCACCAGTGATGTTGTTTTCACCTCTCCCTCTCCAAGGAGAGGGAGAGGAAAGGGAGAGGGAGAGGGAGTTGGCCGTATTT
>JAQFYM010004369.1:0-15749 GCA_034694785.1 Agrenia bidenticulata | reverse complement strand
TTACGGAATTCTTCGTTCTTATACGCAGCTGTGGCGCATCTTAAACAAGGGTTGGACAGTATAAGTATCGGCTGTGAGGAACGGTCAAGGGTAAGTCCACCCCGTTTGCGTAAAAATTACTTGTCTTGATTTAAGGGTGCAAAAGTAACGGCCATAGAAGCTTGTTTATATTTTCTTGTAAAAAAACTTTGTGGAATAACACATAGTGAAAAAATTTTTTAGAGACAAGTTATCAAAACATTTTCGTATACAGTTGACTAGTCTAATTCTTTTGCCTTTTCCTAGACGAGAAAACGAAAACGCATATTTTTAAAACAAGGCACGCTTTTTCGAATATAAATACAAACAGATTCTAGCACATTTACATAATTTTTTTTCTTTGGTTGGTTCTTTTGTGAAACAGGCTTCAAATGATACATCGTTTGCGATGATTATGAAATTTACTGATCGATTGCCAGTTTTATTCACATTAAAGGCTTGTAGACCAAATTTATAGATTTTTTCTAACCATATTTCAAAAACTTTTATGGGGATTAAAATGTACACCATAAGCATAATTTTCATACAAATGCCTATTAAGGAACCTTAAACAGCATGTCTGAAAAAAAAAAGTTTACAGTACGTTTTAGACAGTGCACGTGAACAAATCTTTTACTAACTGAATTTTCTATAAAAAGATTAATGTGGTAGGATAAACAAAATTTAAGGGGGCTAAAAAAACAATTAACTCTAAATAATTAAACTTAAACGCAAAAAAGCATGTGCCGTACATTTAAGAGCCAAGCAGAGTATTAAACATTATAAGTTATATCCAAACTGTTTATAACAGCTTAGATTCTACTGTTTGCAATTTTTTGCGTGTTATGAAACAGTAAAATAGGCCGCATTTTTTCGAATAAACAAAATTTGGAAATAGTGTATAAAAACAAATACTTATTTTTTAAATGTTAAATTACCGTTTAATAGATATATACCAATGCAAAAGTAAACTGCAAACATAAAAGAATTTTTTGTACGTGTATCTAACATTAAATATGCACTTTCTGTCACAAAAGGCAGTATTTAAACAAACAAACACAAAAATTGAAGTGCTTCTTTGTTGCGATCAAATAATACAGCCTCGCAATCTGCAAATACAACACAGTTGCATCAGTTAGTTTAAATATGTAAAAAGGATGCAAGCTGCTAGTAACGTATTTTTTTATGTGTTTCAAGCCTTCTTGTAACCAATTAGCCACTTACGAGATAAATTTGTTGTATTTACATACTACTTGTAATAAAAATGTATATCATATACCTTTTTTTGTAAACTGCGTACATTTATGTTCCCGGTTTTTAAGTATAACTATAACGTTTCAAAACACAGCATTTTTATATTTTAGCTGTATTTTTTACGCGTAAAGTTTTTTTTTTCTACATTGATTGCACTATTCGATTTGTTATTACGCTTTAACAGTGTTTTTTCTGCAAAAATAAGATGGCAACGCGGCGTATTATTGCGTTTTACCACCGACAACTGATAAATTAATATATCTATAAATTTTTAGTATTTTAGTTATGCGCATAATACAGTATACCTGTTGCTATGATTTGCAGCAACAGCTAGCTTATAAAAAAAATTTTTTTTTTATTTTTTTATTTAATTTTTAAGTGCCTAAATTACGTCAAAAGCCGATACATTACGTTTAAAAGAAATGTTGTATAAGAAAAAACTAACACCACACCGTTATTTTATAAGACAATCTAAAAACTTCATTACAGTAAAAATGTGCTATTTTTTCTACATGCTTCGTATTTCTAAAATTTTTTATAGTATATGAATACTTTTCAAATTCATGGCAAGTTAATCTAAGCTTATATAGCACCTGTTGTAACTGCATTATATATCATATGCGAAAGTACACATATTATACTGTTTATTGCCGTTCTTTACTGTAAATATTTATCTATGCCTTAATCCTCACAACTCTTTTTTCTTGCATTTTAGAAGCGTTTGAAAAACTTTCCAAATAAATTTTTACGGCCAAATTATGACTCAACAAAATTCCACTGGACAAAATACATCCACGTAATTTTTTTTTATTTTTTATATTGATTTTCCTATGGAAAGACTTTTTTTTATTGAGAATAAAAATGAACAAGGAAAGCTCCCTTGATCTCGTTTTCGTTTTCATTAGACAAATAAAATAAAAACTATCCTATAAAAAATTTTTCCGAAAACGCTATTAGTTTGCAGTAAAAAGTAAACAAGTTTTGTTAAAAACAATTTTAAGCAATTAAAAAACAAATTTAAATTGTATTCTGCAATAAAAATGCGTCAATACACCGTTTTTATAACTTTGTCTTGCAGTTATAGTTTCAAGTGTAAATTTTACAAAAACATAACATATTTTTTACGTGCTTTGGATTGCGATTTACAATCTTTACTACAAAAAATGATATTTTGGTTAAAGGTAAACACAAAATGGTGTACATAGAATAGCCTATTTACATTAAACTTGGCAAAAAGCGCATTCGCGTAGTATAACGTCTTGTTTTTTGTTTGATGACTGCAATCCAAATTATCTTACATAAACATTTTTTGACTTAATTAAAAGTTAGCCGAAGTGAACATTGCCAAGACAAAGTGTACTACATTTGCTTTGCATGTAGATTTGCATATTTGGTTTATTTAAGCAGCCGCATACTATATGATGTCATTATTTACATATGTTTTTCGATACTTTAAGGCAAAATACTGTTGCCAAAGTAAAGTAACGGTATAAAAACGCACAATATATTAAATTTAGTTACTGTATTATTTTATAAAAACGCACAAAAAAAAACTGAAATCGAAAAAAACTACAAATGGGAACTGAAACAAGTTTCTAAATCTTATACATACACAAAGATGCTTTTTCGGCCATATAAAAAATCATGATCAAAATATAAAAGCAAAGAATTAATAATTTATATATGTACAAAAATACCAAAAAAAAAAACTCTTTAGTTGTTTACATACAAATCCTTGTATTTATATTATGTTCTTGCTTAATGCAGATGTCAATTTTCTTGTTTTGTAAGTATTTATCAAAACATCTGTTACTATTTGCTTATGTTTACTTTTTTCTATTTTAACACAATAACTCTGTTGGATTACTCGGTTGAAACTTTCGTTTTTTACTAAAAAGCATTTGAAATTATTTTTTTTTATTGTAGTTTTTTACTTAGTTTTATTGTTTGAAACAATTAAATCTATCATAGGATAGATTGTTAATCTGTGTCTAACCACAATAAGTTTCACCTTAATGGTGTACAAATCCATAAGAAGGATTTTTGCTTTGGGCTACTAGCTGTGCGCGCCCTGCGCATAAAAATCCCTAAATGGTACTATTTCGCCATCGGCAAAATAGTCAAACGTCTCGCTTCGCTCGGAAACCTTTGGCTTCGCTTCTGTATATAATGTCGGTACTGGGTATAAACCAACAAACTTAACCGGCGTTTTATTAAAATTTTTTTCTGTAAATGATTGTTTTTATAATATAGTTGATTTGTTATAGTGCAATACATTTTTTTGCTTTTTTGCTGCATTAAATTTTGTTCGGGGTATCTTTGCATTTTCAATCAAAATACTACGCAGATATATATGGCACTCTGTATTTAGTGGCGTAGCCAGGGAGAGACAGGGGGGCTCGTGCACCCCTAGTAAAAAAAAGCTTAGGCTTAATAAAAATGGGTTCTTTTTTTGGGGTTAAGAATGCGAGAAAAATATATTTTACAAGAATTAAAGGCATGTCTCTTTCGCCAAATATATATTTCTTTTTTTGGACCCTGAAAAATAGGGGTCGAATGAAAAATATGTGTTGTGAAATTGTTTATTTGACCCTCTTTTTTGGGGGCGAAAGTGACGAAATGTTAATCTGGGAAAAACTTTTTATACAGAAAACAAGTCTTCTTGGCGAAAGAGACACACCCTAATTTTGTTTAATTTTCTTGAATCTTTTTGCAAAAAGTACTTTTTTTTATTTGTAATTATAGCTCGATATTTTTTTGTGCCCACTTCTTATAAAAAATTCTGGCATCCAACTGCATGTATTTTATGTTATGATTTGTGCCTTATTATGTGCATTTTTTTAGCTGATTGTAATTTAAAAAACGTATATCAGTACACGTTTTTTCAATAAAAATATTTTCGCTTATATCGCAGTTAAACAGCTGTTGTTGTTATGTTCACTTTTAATTTTACCTTCTTTTTTGTTGTTAAGTGCAATTGTGTTATCAATTGTGCATTTTATCATAGTTTTACTTAGTTTATAGCTCTTTTTTGATACAAGTGACTAAATTGACAAGAAAAGAGTAGGTATTTTCAACGGGCTTTGTATTCTGTGTTAAGGTTTTTGCCTTTTTTATTGATTTCATTGTCTAATACTTAAAGCTCAGTTGCCCAATTTTGGTTTTTTAAAAACTAGCGATATATCTTTTTGGTAGGGTAGTGCAAGTTTATTAATGCAAAAAAAATACACTGCCGTGCTAAATGACATAAGTAAAAACTGTATGCTACCAATATATATTTTTTTGCTTTTTATGCTCCTGTGCTTGCTCAGTAAATGCGGCTGTTCACAAACGCCGTTTATAACCAAGTAACGTTAGACCTGTAAACGAGTTTAGTATGACTTGGACTTAAAGGGGTGTTTCAAATATTTCTACTGAACTAAGTATAAGAGAGGGAAAATATCAGGGTTCATTGCAGTTTTTATATCACAACAACATGTACATTTTTTGCTGGTCGTAATTTTAAAACATGCAATTTTTTGCAATGAACGAATCTTTTTGCATTTATGCCCTATAGTATTTTACAAAATAAATATTAATAAACAGTAGTATATTACCACTATTTTAATCTCCTTTTTAAGCGTTTTTAGATACTATGTCATGTACGTTGCTGCGCGTTTTTATTGCGCAATACCTATCTGTAATTTTATAATATACTTTTTCAGCTCCGAAAAATATTTTATATTTTTACGATTTTTTCATTTTTTTTTGTGCTTCATTTTTTACTTGCTTTTTAGTTAATTCTTTTCTTCCGCCTCTAAAAAAAATTTCGAGTATATAAAAAGGCAGAATGCAAATAAACTCTACGTAAAAAAAACGGATTTTATTATATTAAAAGAGGGGTGCATAATGAGTTACTACGATAAAGATGCTGAGTTCCGTAATGCTACCAGCTGTAAGTGTCCAAGATAAAAAGATAAACAAACGAAGTTAAGCATTAGCATGCGTTTTACACACATATATATTGAAGAATAAACCTTATTACATATCGATCAGGCTTATGAGCCGTAGGAGATGACATAAAAAATAGTTGCGGTTATTTTACGATGTATTGACGCAGTGACAACCCAAGACCGTCCACAATTAAGTACTAGATGTGACAATTGTACTGAATCTAGATACGACGTGTACAAAAATTTTAACCAAATTGCGTTTCTAGCACTGTTAATTCTTTGAAATTTAATGCAAACGGCAAGGTTTTTCTGTAACATGATTTTGCGGTAAAGGATGAGAAGCGTTTATAATTTATTTACTTCAGTATAAGCCACCAAAAACATCCAACCGTTGCATCCTGTTATAACTATTAGTACATTCTGCAATTATTCTTAACCAATTACGCAACTTATAAGTAGGGCCCGGAATTTTGCCGGGTTTTTCTACAAAAAAACCCGGCATTCCCGGCTAAATTGCCGGTTAAAATGCCGGCATTTTTTAATATCTTTTATACGTACTTAATGGCTTTAAGTGTGACAATAATTGACTTTTAATAAGTTGGTGCTACGCATAATTAAGATTTTAGTAGAAATTTATAAAAAAATACTTAAAACAAAAGCAAAAAACAAAAAAAAAAAAAAATTCATATAAACGCATTTTACTCAACGCAAAATTCTGTTCTTTAGCAAAAAACGTAAAATAAACGTACCAAAACTCGTTCTTTTAAAGCTTTTTGGGAGAGCCATATAATAAATAATATTTAAAAGATTTTAACGTTTTTAATTCTATTTTATACAGTAACATGTTCAATTTTAATCTAGGTTTTCGACTTTCGAATCCTGCTAGTGGCATATTATGATACAATATACAAAAATTGCAAGTTTAATAACAATAGCAGAAAAAGGTTTCACTTTGTATTATTTTTTTATTTTTTTATTATTTAGTGTAATTGGAGTTTTTAAAGTATTTTAAATGCAGTTTATAATGAGTAAAATGATTTTTTTGTTTTAAATAAAAAATAAAAAAGTTAATTTGAATGAATATATATATAACATTTTTTTGTTGCTAAAATACAATTTTAAGTCATTGCCGGCAAATGCCAGTTTTTTTCTAGAAACCTTCACTTTGCCGGGTTTTTCAATTTTTGCCGGCTACCGGCATTTATCCGGGCCCTAGTTATTATACGTGATAAAATATTTTATAGAGTTTTTATAGAAGTAGCTCGTTATTAGGAATCCGAAATAAGGTGATTTTTGTTCTAATTTGTAAAACCGCTACTTATATTTGCAGCCGGTCAATTCTTAGACATTTTGTCTCAGGAAACTTTGTCCCAGTACATTTTGTCATGAATACTTGTCCTTGACATTTTGTCCATGATATTATGACATTGACGTTTTGTCCATGAAATTTTGTCCTCGAACAATTTGTCCAGGACATTTTGTTTAGGACATTTGTCCAGGACATTTTGTCCGGGACATTTTTTTTAGGACATTTTGTCCAGGACATTTGTCCAGGACATTTTGTCCAGGAAATTTTGTCCGGTCACGTGCTCTAGAGCTAACTATGTAGATAAAAAAGTTAAGGATATTGTATTTGTAAGGTAATGTCATGTCATGCATTATAATTTCAAGAAAACATAGAAAAAAAATAGGATTAGAAAATATTAATAGGACAGAGCTTGTAAATGATTCAGAAATATGCCGTGTGATAAAATTTTATAAATGTCAATACACAAATAAATATAAAATCAACCTATTGCAATTACGTATATTAATTTTATATACTTTAGTATATTTAGACAAAAAGAGGAAACATAACAACATTTTTTGCTGGCGATCGCCTTTGTTACGTTATTTATAGCTGTAAAATCTAGTTAAGGAGGTACAAGAACAAATCTATATCTTATTCAATTGTCGTCAGCTTCTATATTTATATTTATTTCAATCTTATTTTCATGTTTTAAATTATATATCTAGTAATACTTTCTTTGCGTTAACCTTGCCAAAAGATTCTATAGGTTTTGCGCGATAATCTACACCACTTAGATTTACACCATTTTTACCCAACTTGGTTGTTTTACACTATACTTGCATGTGCAGTGGACAATCTACTCTTCATGTGTTTCGTCAGAAGCAAATTAGAAGTAGTTACTAGTGATGTGGTTTGCTGATGTTTTTGATATTGTGCAGGCAACTTTAGTTTATGCAAATAAAAAAAAGTAAATATCAACGGGATTAATTGTAATCATGTAGTCGAACGCAGGACCTTTCAATAATATATTAATTCAACATTATATTATAATATATTAATATATTATATTATTTTTCATTATAAAATATTGTTTAATAATGTTTTTATTTTTTACTCGTTCTTTTAAACACCAATAATAACAATAAGTTGTTTCATATACTCAAAAAATTTACCATTCGAGCTTTAAACCACAACAAAATATATGCATTATGCCATATTCTTTAACAAAAGGTTAAATTGTTTTGTATAATCGTGGTTTCTTGTCTTCGTGAGTTACCTAATGGTTTATTTTTCGGTAATCTTGACGCCATTGACATATAATATGGAACTGTAATAGATTTAATATGGTAAAAGGCTGATGTCACATCAGCTATATAAACAAGTAAATCAAGAATTTAGAGTTTTTGTCAAATTTGTTATGCTTAATATATAAAGAAATGTCAGGGGTAAAATAACTTTATTTATCTGTTTTCAAAACAAAACTACACTTAAAAAGAGGATGCTGGATCTATATCTACAGGATATAAAAAGTTTTTTTAAAAATATAAATTTATTGCACGTATTTTTGCATGTATAAGAACCACAGGCCCAAAGGTTACATATTGAATAGCAAATTTAAGCCAGAATATAAGCTTCATAAACGCACGAAGACTTTTTGGTTTTCAGGCTGATACATGTTGACATTGTATGCACTAAAACCCTTTTTTGCTTATTTTTTGCAAGGTATGTAGAAAACAAATTTATAATATATACGCGAGAATTCCTAGCTTAATATAGTCCTGGGTTGAAGATTTTTTTGTCGTTGTTTTCCCCTGTATTATTTTTTTTATTATTTAATATATTATTTTCGTTTTAAAATTTTACAATATAATAATAATATAATATTGAAAGGGCCTGGTCGAAAGGCAAACAAAATTGACTGGATTGTAAGTATTAAAGTAAAATTGACCTTGGTGCACTTTTTACCCAGAAGAATCACCAATCCACTAGATAGCAAGTTTTACCAACCTAAGATCCTTTTACTTTATATTGCAAAGTCGTAAGTTTTTATTGTTGATTTACGATAAATATGGATACAATAAAATTTCTTTTTTTGGTAAAATGGGCCAAGGATCAGTCACAAGAAAATAATATAAAACCCGATAGGGACTTATTTATAAACAAATAATTTCCAAAAGCAGGTAGAACTTTGTAAGAAATTTTTATGTTTTTAGTATTTGTCTAAATATACGCTATATTATTAATTATACTATGTAAACGAACGCTGCATCACCAGGTCTCTTTTTTTTGAAAGAAATTGATGATTTCTCCCAATTCTCCCAAAAAAAGCATTTTTGTTTCGGGTGGTTTACTTAAATTTTTGCTTATAAGACTACAAACCGGGTCCGATATATAACATGTCAATGTTGCTTCTTAATTTAGCACTTAATAACTTTTTATTTATTGTTGTATCAGCAGAAATTTCGTCTTCTTAACACAAATTGTCAATAATTATACATAAGAAGTAAGGGTAAATTACTGTGTACAATACCTATTAATTTATAGAATTACAATAAGAGTTTAATATAAAGCAAATATACATTTTATTTTCAAATTTTACTCCAAAAAAAAATGTTTTTATAGTTTTCTATCGTAGGTAAATTGTAAAAGATTGATGTTTTGCAAAGCTTCAAGTTTTTGTGGCCTTTTTTCTTGTTTAATGCGCATTATGAAATGTCGAACTTTCTTTGATGTGAAAAATGATATACTATCGTACTAAAACCAGCAAAGCAAACTAGCCTACGAATTACACTTGCCACTTAAAAATAATAATAATGTATAGCTTCTAATAAAGTATTCGAACAAAAAAGTAAATTTGAATATTCATATAAATGTATTAAAAAATAAATGAAACCAATAGTATACTGTGTATCGTGCTGTAGTATTGCAATAAATACAGATCAAATATTTTCTATGAATACTATTAAGTGTATTTTTTCATGTGCAATCTTTAACAAAAATTTAAAATAGCATCGGTTTTACTTGCTCTATACTTAAATGTAAGCTGTATTATTACGCTTATAGCGATATATTACATATTAAAAATTTTTGCCCGTTTTTTTTATTTTAGTTTTCATTATACGTTTTCATAAATTAAATGTGCTTTCGCAAGAGAACTATATTATTAAAACATAAGTTTTAAAAAAATCAAAGCAAACTTTAAAAGAACAAGTTTTATATTGCAAATAGCTTCCCTTTCTCGCGCCGATAATTTTTGCAAAAAACAGTTAGAGTAAATATTTATTTTTACCCGTAAAAATTGAATATTTGTAATTGAATGTTGTATTAAGCGCTTTAATATAAAAAAGAACTGCTTAACAGTACATTTATTTGTGATTATGCCTTGCAAATACTCAAATTTTATATGTCATCCAAAAATTTCAATTTTTTTGTTAAAAAAGGGCCTATTTTCATCCAAATTGGAAAATATTATAAATTTAGTCATTTTTCTCAAAAAAAGCATGTTCATCACAGAGTAATGTGTGCAGTAATGACTTCCTATTTAATAAGTTAACTTTTTGATTTAGGTAAAGAATTATGAATATATTTTAAATAACTATACAAAAATTCTAGGTCAATTATATAATATTTTAGGCAATTAAACTTTTTAAACTAACTTGTTATTATTTTATATTTTTAAAATATATATACTTTTAGTTATTTCGAAAGTACCATACCCAAGCATAAGAAATTTAAAAATTGACCAAGAAATCCAAAAATATCCAAAATTGAAATTTTTATGGATTGGGGAAAATTACATCGATGGAGAACCAAAGATATGTTTAAATGTTAAAAATGTTTAAAAAGTTTACATTTATTATTTTTAGTAAATTTCCGAGTTACAAGAGATTATACAGCCACATGCAATTTAATATTTTTTATATCCAATGTTATGATTTGGTATAAACAATGCTAGTTTTTTTTAGGTAACGAATAATAATTTATATGCCTATACAAAAAACAGTAGCTTAAAAGCGATAAAAAATCTAAGCATTCTTATTTTTGTATAATTGATTCTCAAACCACAAAACATTAATATATATGTTATAATGTTTTTTTTTATAGTTATATTTGTTGAGAATATTTTTTGTATTTCATTGCATATATCTTGGATTTTATGTGACAAAATTACCTTTAAAGCGAGGACTATTGTAAAAAAGAATTTATATTAACTATAAACTATTGTGTAAAAAAATTAATATTATACTACAAACTCGTTTACGTTAGTAAACACTTTCCTTCGTACTTGTAAATGATTTAATCGACAAAAAGGCATCCCGAATACACTACAAAAACAGATTTAAATCTAAATAATGCTAACTCTTAATCGCAGACAAATAAACATTTAGGTTCTAACTAGAGGAAATAAATGCTTTCCACATAACCAAGTTAGATGTAGGTCGAAATTTGCAACAACATGTAATAGAATTAAAAACTACTACATGACTCACTATAAGCACCAAAAAATTTATGCAATTCTATTTTCATTATTCGATTCTTTTACTTACAAACTTTAAGTTTTTCCAGCTCAAAGCCGTTTATATGTTTATTGTATACACGGATGACGAAATAATGCTTTTGAACATTTAAAAATGTAGGATTTATCTTTTATATACTTCACAAAACCGTGCTTTTTTTGCATTTTTGTATAGATGATCCCATAATAAAGTCCTAAAAAGTGCCCTTTTTTGTTAAAATTAGGGATATTTAGGATTTCACCTAAAATTCCCTAAAATTTTTTAGGCCTGTAGATGTCATATGCATAAGTTTGTATTTCAATTTAAAAAACGCCTAAAAATTACATTAAAAGTAGTAAAAATGCGATAAGTCTATTTATTCAACACTTCCTTGATGGTTTAGCTTCTAAATAAATATTAAGAATTTTGTGTTTGCCTAGCCATACAATATGTGGTATACAGCTGTATACAAAGAAGTTATTTCTTATTTTAGTAACAGAGAAGTGCTTCAACACTAAGTAAAGTGACGTAATAAGTTTGCGTTTTGCTAAGAAAAAAATTGATTAAATCAATTTAAACACTCCATGTACTTGCAGATATAGTGTTTACCCTTTTGTTGTTTATTTTAATGTTTTCGAAGTTATCAAGCACTATCGACATTACACTATACTTGTAAGAAATTTCAAGTAGTTACAAAAAACGTCAAAGCCAAGAAATTCAACGGCAATGCCGTGATGTTGCTACGGACTACCAAAATATAAAAACAGAGCGTGATACAAACACTATTTGCTTTGTTAATAAGGGGTGATTATCAGGCCTAAGAAATTTATGGAACAAGAGATGAATCCCCAAATATCCCTAATTTGGGGAAAAATGAGCATCTTTTATGACTTTGTTTTAAGGATTTGGGGACAGTGACTACAAAAGTTGCAATAATAGTATATTTTTTTATATAAGAGCAATAATTTGACTTTTTATCGTTGAGTACCCATTTTTTATATATTCTAAAGCCCCTGATTCTTTTTGTATGAAACGTAACATAAAAAAGGCATTTATACAGTAAAACAAAATTTGTATAATCATAAAAAAAAGCTGTAAAATTACAAAAAAAACATTGCACATGAACATAAAAAATGCACGCCTAATTAAAAAGCATGCTTTTACTTATAAAATAATTTTGCTCTCTCAAGGAATACTCTGTTATACGAAAATAACAATAATATTGTGCAAGACAAAAAAAATTACATTTTGTACTAATTAGTGCTGTTACTACGATTTCTCATGTCATGTGTCTTTCATGCTATTGAATCACATTTTTATAGAATGCATTTATAAAAAAACGATTAAAATAAAAAGAATGCCAATGTGAAATGTAAACAATTTACCAATTATGTATCTTTTTGCACAGTGTTGATTCCCATTGTATATTAATAAAATAGAAAAGGTTTAAATACCTCTTAAGAAGTCAAAAAACTTTGTAGCACATAAAGTTTTAAAAAAAATATTCCAAATCATATTTTAAACACTTTTATACGATTATAAAAAAATTTTACAACTATCAGCATAAATTCGTTAGAATACATACAATTTCGTTATTAAGTGGTACTTTCTTCATATCGCAGTTTTCGTAAATAATTCTTAGGCTTTTTGTTTATAAAAAAGCAAGTAAATTGGCCCAAATAAAATAATTTGAATACTTAAAATAGTAAATATATTTTATGTGCCACTTTTCATCTTATGTAAATAAATATTTAGTAATATTGTAATGTTGAAAATTATAAACCCTTTTTTATTATGTTAAGCATAACTTACATGCTTCGAAAACGCTTGAAAAACAGTTTTTGTCTATTTTAAATCTTTTGTCTATTTTAACCAAGTTTCACAAGCTGTGGTCTTATAAAGTTTTCTCAAATTAATACACAGAAACGTTATGAATTATCCTAATTCCACATTTGATCGCTTTTTCTTATGTACAAAGTATGTGTGTCCCCAAAACTAAATTTTTATGGTTTTGGTTTTTTCGGGATATTTTGATGATTTTCCCTAAATTTCTTAGGCCTGGTAATTATACATTAGCATGCGAACCAAAAATATGCGGTCAGTCTTAGAGACGTCATTTGTTGTGACGGCTGATGGAATAACATCAGAAATCCATGTAAATGTTGTCCAGTGAGTAAAAATTTTCGAACTAATCTACAACAGCCAGAAACAAGTACTTTATACTGGTTTATTTGGTAGATTTATCATTGATTATAAACCCTGGGCATAAGAGAAGAATTTAGAAAACTGTTTGATTGTAATTGATGATGTGGCATTTTATAAGATTGCTAAGATAAAAAAAAATATTGAAAGAAATATTGAAATTCGTTGCATTCACGTTAAGCGCCTCAATTTAAAGTGATCGAAATATATTTAGCAAAAAAAATCTGTAGTAAAACGCGCGGCTTTTTGCACTGCTGAAGAACTCTAACCTATAATAAACAATGGGTAAACGCGGCATGACACCTGAGGAATAGCAAGGCGTTCTTTTTTTGTGTGAGAATTGTTTTATATCTTAACAATATACTATATTTTTTGTAACTGTATATCATTTGTTGTTTTCTTTATTATTTTCTGCTAAACAAAATTCTTTTACCGAGTTGTTTTTTTCAAATTTAAAGGGGAAATTATGCATATCTGCAAAATCTATTTATTGATATATAAAATTATGTAATGGATTTTTACAATTATTTAATTGATTTACAAGGTTATACGATTGACCCATATTATTAGTAAATTGACCTGGAAAAATTGAGTAATGTATCTTTACGTTTTTAAAAATAAAAAGGGTAAGCAAGTACTCAACTAATATTAAAATTACAAAGAATATGCCTAAGAATCCCGGACAAAACGACAGAATAAAATAGAACAAACGAAAAGGCTGATAATTTTTTGGGGAGAAACATAATATCTAAAAATTTATAAAGAAAGAAAAATTGCCAAAAGACTTTTTTTTCAAATTAAAAAAAAAAAATATTCGGTCCATATTTTAAGTCCTTTTGTTTAGGTCTTTTTTAAAACATTTTTATTTCAAAAAAAAATTGGCCCTTTAAAAATTTTATATATCAGTTTTTTTTTGCCTCTAATGTCGACATTTTTGTCAACTCACTACCATATTTTGTAAAATTTAACAAGTAGTGATATAATTTACTAAAAATCACAGTGTAAAATAAATAAATAAATTTATAAATAAAAACAATATATAGTTTTCGGGCAGAAAAAACAAATATTACGTTTTTTTTTTAATGTGCGTGTCTTGTTTTGTTTCGTTTACATATACATTCTTATATTTATAATGTTCATAAAATAAAAACGCTCTATAAATTATTTTGTATACATTTTATAAGAAACTTTGCAATTTAATACCGGTAATTTATTTTATAAAACTTTATATGAGATTTTCTATATAGTTGTTTCTGTTTTTAGTTAAATGCAGACCCTCATATACAGATGCATCTATATAAAAACATATAAAGAACGATAACTCTTGAAAAAGGCGATTTTTTTTTATAATAAATATACACTTGAGTACTCATTTGTCTTTTATAATAACTTTTTATACTCTAGCTGGCAAATTCTGTGGTAAACATAGATATACGAACCAACTATTTTTAGTTACTTATTCGTAAAATGTTATTTTTATTGTATTTTGCAAAGTTTTTTTTTCTATTTTATCCATTTGTCAGACTAATTTATTTTATATGTTTCTAAAACTTTAAAATTTTTTTAAGGCCTATATTTGATATTATTTTATACGAAAATCCTTAATATATGTAATGATATGAATTTTTGTACTAAATAAATACTTATTCATAACACGAAAAAACGTTTTTTGTGGTATTTTAACATCGTATTAAGTATTAATGGGCGTAAAAAAACATTCGAAAGACATGACCAAAGTTTCTTGTTGGTTTTAATACTTTACCGATTTTAATATATTACTTGGCAGATTTTATCATTACAATCTTATTACTAGGGGTCGACGGTTTAGTAGGCAAATTATTTGTAGGTCCCATAAAACATAATACTGTTCCATAAAAACTGCAAAAAGTAAGGGATCTATGTTTAATTTTTTATTCCAAGTAAAATAAATAAGGTTTATATCTATTTTTATCGTTTGCCGTTACGTTATTTTTACCAATAAAAATAAATTTCTACCACCCCTGAATTAAAATGGCGCGAAAAAAGGGATCAATCTCTAAAGAAAAAGTGAATATATCAAAATATGTAGAAGAATCAAATTGTGATAAGAATTAGAATAAGATCAACTTAGATGTGTTGTGTGCTCACATACGTTCAACATTCCTAAGAAGCAAGGTCTTTTTAATTTAGTAAACATGAAAAATGCAATAAACATGTAGTAAACATATTTTTTTTGAAAAGTATGAAAGATAAAATAGATAAATGGGTGCTCCTATACATCCGGTTTTTCAGTTAGGAGGGGTATAAAAAATTAGGGGTAATTTACTTATAATCGCTTTACTGAATATCCGGTTTCTCATTTAATTGTACCCATAAAATGAATTTTTTAGATGTCAGACATGAAATTTATGCTATTTCAGAAAAAAGTTTAGAATTTTAAATAACATAGAATGTTATCAATCGTCACAAATTATTCGTTTGTGGACGCCAGATGAATTCTGGAATTCGTCAACGAAAAAATGCTACGAACCCAGTGTATAAATACACTTCGATTTAATGCTGCAAAAGTATCTCGGT
>JAQFYM010004368.1:0-15749 GCA_034694785.1 Agrenia bidenticulata | reverse complement strand
GCTATAGGTAGGACATATCACGAGATAGCCAGTCATCGCGGTAATGATAAAGTAACAAAAATTTTCTGGATGATTGTCAAACTAAGAAGTGTGACATTAAGGTATAAATCATTGTACCTCAGACTTTTTACAATAGTAATTGCACTGAAAAATCACATTAAAATTCAGGTCACCAGTAATGCAATATCTGCTTTGAAAATTAGTATATCAGTGTGGATTTGCAAAGAAAGTCTAAATATATGATCAAAAACATGATTTTATAGGCTACAGAAGGTTGCTAGCAAGCATAGAGGCAGCTGATATTTCACAAGACCCAAGACCCAAGAACACGAATATAACTTTTATAAATTTTAATAGCACAGTGGCATATCTTGATACTAGCTCCACGCACCCAATAAATTCTAGAGGGTTTGCAAGAGAAAATAAAATGTAAAAATAAGTTTGAATTATATACAGAAATGCCAACTGACAAGTAGATTGTACAATTAGTAAATGACGCTACTATAAATTTTGTTTTTTCCGCTGACATCCAGTATTTGTGTGAAGCCAGAGTTGTGACAAATGTGACAGCAAAAAATTATGTAAGGAAAGACGGATATAAATAAAATGTATTAATATATTACATTTTTTTACTAAATAAGGAAAAACAAAAAAAAAACTCAATGAAAATTTGTAAGAAAAAAGGCCAACGTAAAAACTATGTAAGCTTAAAGTAAAACTGAAGAAATCAAGAAATTGAAAAAATGGACACAGGCTAAACGAGATGTCACCTGCAGAAATGAGTATACTTAGGACTCGGTCCAAAATACCAAACCATTTGGCTGCAAAAGGTAGAAATTTTTATAGAGTAAAACCACAGTATAATAATAAAAAATAATTGTCATAGTATTAAAAGGCATATGTATATAGAAGATCGCCAAGCGAACTTGAGATGATATAAAGCAATAAGCAAACTACTGAAAAAAATTTAAGAGCCGTGTCAAAGCTCATTTATTGCACCGTTGATATTTTTTAAAAAACCTGATGGGTCATTTGGTTTTGTATTGACTATAGCAAAATAAAAAGGACCACAGTGGTTAAAGAATATCCGATTCCCGTGTAGATGAAGCCTTTATACGATATCAAACATTTTAATTCGCAAGTATAGCAGATCTAGAAACAAGATATCTCCAAAAAAAAGTTACAAGTACGGAGAAAAATACAACGTCATTTTAGATACGGGTAAGATAACCGCAATTTAAGAATATTCGTCCTGGTTTCGTGCACGCACCCATTGCATGCTTAAAAAAAATATATCATATATGAGAAATTGGCCTGTATAAGTTTTTATGTGTTCGTCTAGACGATAACTTAGTATTTTAACTGACTTTTAAATTCATGTTGAACATATAGAATGAGTGTTAATAAAATGGAAGATTTGAATATAAAGGCGATTGTTATAAAAACGAAAAAATACAAAAAGAAAAAGTAATTCCTGAGGCATCAAGTAAAAATGAACACAAATTCAATTTCATAAAAGATAAAATTAAAACTCATGGAGTACAAGGAAAAGCAAAACAATAAAGAGACTAGAAGGATTCATAGGGTTATGCGGTTATTTCATTAAAATTAACCACAGTATACAAACCATATGAAAAATGTATACACATAATTAGAAAAACAAATTGGACCAATCACAAGAAGTTGTACAAGCAATCGAGATATAAAAGGAAAAAATGGACTGCGTTAACCTAATGCTGCCAACTACATGCAAGTGGTCCATTGTGCACAAAAAACAAACAGAATCACTTATTGGGGCAGTTTTACTACAAATTTAGGACGGAGAAAAAAGTAGTTTCCTATTTAAATAAAAATCTGAAAAACAGCTAATTAGACTGCAACACTAATTTACGAAGATGCTTGACAATACAATGGGCATATAAACATTACGAGTATACTTAACACGAACAAATGTACTGAAAACCAAATATCTTGCCTTGAAATGGCTTTTGACAACAAAAGAGGCAAACTAAAAAAATGATTTGGGTTGCATATATTATATCATATAACGTCAAGAGAATACAGCAAGAAAAAGAATACCAATATTCTGGCCGATAGTCTTACACGAGATATAACTGTCATTTCAGATAACGTAAAAGCAAAGATATATAACTCACAACACAGATACTGAAAAACGAAATACTACATACCAGTAGCGTATTGTGGGGGGGGCTTAGGGGGGCTGCAGCCCCCCCACTTAAAATTTCGATTCGGTAAAAAATAAATAAACCTTGCAAAACATAAGTAAAGCAATATCGAAAAAACAGCAAGCATTTTCAAAAATTATGCATTGATTCACAGAATAGAAATGATGAATCATCAAAATGATTGAGAAAAATATTCAATTCGTTTGTATCAGTTCATGATATATAACATTGCACATGCATACAATTTGTAATAAGATATTGCAATGTATGGCAAGTTATACATTCAATTATACCCAGTTCTGGATTTCTTTCCCTTTTACTTTTTTGGCAGATATTTTCTAAAAAATTAAACAACACGCAAAGTGTTCAAACCAACATATCAGGCATTTTGCATAGACAATTTGTACATAATGAAGAAATATAAATGTCACAAATCTACTTAAGATAAAAAAAAATGAAAAAACAGGAAAAAAAATACATTTTTTGTTACAAAAGCATTGTAAACCAGAAGAAAAATTACTGCATACTACAAAATTCTGTTCGAAAGAAGGTGTTTCTTATTAATGCTTTCTAAAAAAATTTCTACCGATATAACCTTAATAAAAAAGGCATCCCAAAAAAACACATATTAATTATGACACGACCTAATATTTTTCCAGAAGGATAAAAGTAAAACTGTAAAGTTAAAATTATAAATTTGTTAACTTACGCAAAATTTTGCTTTAAAAGCATTTAGTTTACAAAGAGGACAAAAATCTGAACTTAATTTAAGCGTTATCAGCCAAAAAAATATACATAGGGTTTACTGATCTTGAATATTTATTGCAGAAAAGTAGTAAAAACACAAATCATCATATTTATATCTTACAAATATATTAAAAGTTTAAGCCATTTTAATTAAAAAAAATGAGTTTTATATAGACCGTTTATTTTTAATCAAGAATGCACGCGATTTTGTAATTTCGTTTTTTTTTTAATTTATCAAGATTGTTTATTTTTTAAGATAGGTAAATATAAGATGTAAAATGCACTATTTATTAATAAATTGGTTGTACACTAGCTGACGAAAAAAACACTATAAAACATTAACGTAGAAAATGCACGTTAGGAAAGCATCATCGTGCGCATTTTTAATGTACTGTTTTCTGTTTATTTAATATAAAAACCAAATGAAATGAATTTTTTTAAACAAAAATATGCTGCTAAAAAGTACAAAGGTCAATACAGAAGTCGTTTTTTTTATGTTGCTATAAAGAAAGTCGTTGTTTGATTTTCCATTTTCAAAGTTCGCAAGACTTTGATGTATAAAAAACTATATTTATAGAAAATAGGTGAATATAATAGACGAAAAAAACGTCTTAAACAATAAACGATACAAAAAAAAACACACGCAATAGTGCAATATATACAAATAATGAACAAGCTTTTTGATTTGTTTTAAAAAACTTACTGCTTTAAATTTCTTGTTTTTATGCGTAATAGTTTGTTTTTATTCATAAACAAATTTTATCTTAAAATGTGTTTAATGTACAAAATACAAGCAAGCATTGCATGTCAGTATTGTTTATCTATACAATTTGCAAATTTTGCATCTAATAAGATTGCAATTACTGGATGCACCATTCCATGTTTTCTGAAAACAAAAACGCAAACATAAGCATGGTATAAAATTCATTTATAGCTTTTACAATGTTTTTTTTGTAGAAGAAACTATAAACAGTATGAGAAAAGACATTTAAATCAGAGTTATCAGTGTACCGTACCAGAGGTGTACCGTACCGAAAAATTTTATGCGTACCGTACCGTTACCATACCAAGTAGTTTTTTAAGATGTGTACCATACCAGGTACCGTACCATGTACGGGGCCGGTACGGTACTGGTACTGTTATGTTTTTTTTTGTTTTTTTTTGTAATAAATACAGACAATCGAGTTTTTACGGCATTCTTTTTAATACATATACAATTTTTCATTTTTTAAGTATTCAGCCTTTTCTAGTTAATTTATATTAATGCTACTATATAAAAGAAACCAAATTTTTTTTAAGGCGCAGGGTAACAAATATTGTTGCTTTTCATTTTTTAGTAATTTTTTTGTTCTTTAGATCTATTTTTTTTCGATCAGTAAAATATACCAAAAATTAGAAATCTTTTCACGAGGTGTACTTATACAAAACAAAAGGTACTTTTTAGTTGTCGTTTACGTGCCGAACCTTTTTGCCTTAGACAAAAATGACGAAAAACTTGCATTTTGCTAGTGCTATTCTGCACGGGCAGATTACAGTTAATGAAAGGCCTATTTAAATAAAATTAAAGTATTTAAGCCAAACAAAAAAAAATGTTCTTGAAACGCAAAATATGCCATTTCTTGTAAACCGAAAAAATAAAATAAAATGTATATAGCACTTATAAAAAATATTTATTTGATAAATCTATAGCATGCTCTTGAGTTTAACTAATTTTGTGCAATACATATACTAATTTGTTGTCTTATAGCATGCTTGCCGGGTTTTAAAACAGATTTGATTACTATATAGTATAGTGATATATATTTTTGCACCTATTGTCATTACACACTTTTTGCGAATGTTTATTTACTTTGTACAAAATACTATTTTTACTATACAATATACATTGTTAGTGTTTTATAAAGACATTTTTTCTGTTTTTTTACAACACAAACCCTCTTTTATGTGTGATAAATAATACGGATACGTTTAAGTTTATAAAGTATGCTTTGGTAAAATATTTAAAACATAAAAAATACTTTTTTATTTTGCTGGAAATTCAATTAAAAAAACTGGTACCTGGTAACCTACTGGTAACGCGTACTAAAATGCCATTGCATTTTTTTTTCGTACCGTACCAGTACCATAACCAAGCTGGTAAGGTACCGGTACGGTAACCTGTACCAGCTGCACCGCGGTACACACTGCCAACTCTGATTTAAATGACGTAAATACGGACCAAAAAATGCAAACTTATCTATATACATTTTGTAACATTTTTTTTCATATTTTATCTAATTTTTTGTTAATTTACGTACTGTAGTTGCAGCGCGGCCAAGGCACTCCACGACCAATCTACTTTTGTAAAAGTACACGGACCTACCGAAGAGAAAGATATATGCATAAACTATGGATATCTGGTATACGTGTAATTTTGACAATTATAAGCCTTACAAGCACCAATATTTCAGATTATTTATTTTGCTTTATTTTTTTTTTTAAAAAAAAAGTTTTTTTTAAAAATATATTGCTATAAAAAAATATATTGCCCTAGTAGGTCCATGTTAAAATCTTTATGGGTTTTTTCGATATACCTTAGCACGTTACGCGCGCCTCTTTGGTTGAAATCGCTTTTTTTGCACCTAATTCTGCACAGAATGAAAAATAAAAAAAAAATTTTTAAAGTGCTAACCAATATTTTTTTATATCTGCCACGATACTTAAAAACAAAAAAACTTCTTATCGTAGTTCGTGAGTACAAAAAAGTGACTTAAAATCTTTTTTTTTATAAAATCGTTTTAATGTTATGATCAAAGTGTAAAAAACCATTAATTTTTTAAAATTATATTTCTGTATATAAAAATTTTAGTTTGGGCTTATACAAATGATTCGAAAATTTACAAAAAAATGGCAATTATCCTTTTTTTTGCAAAGATGTCAAAAATAGTTTGTTGTAAAAAATGCTTAAAAAGTATTTTTTTCAAGTATCTAAATAATCATATTTTATGCAAAAAAAAAAAAAAAATAACTTTTTTTTCTGCAAAAAATTTCACTATTATCTTTTTTACAAAAAAAAATTAGCAGCCCCCCTCTAAAAAATTTCTTATCTACTATACTGCTACATACAATAGCAAAACAATCAAAAAATCCAATACCATATAACGCTCAGTCGAAGCGGAAAAGCATTAACCTAACTGTTTATGATGATAAAAATATACTGGAGAACAATGTATAAAGTTTTAAATAGCGCAATCGCACATCTGAGAAAGTTCCGTAAGCTACATATACCTACAGACATGATATTTACTCTGCATAGACCAGAATATGTCGCGTCGCTTTTCGAATAGATATGATTTCGTGCACCAAGCACACAAAGCAACAATGGCTGTAGATATTTCTGTATCGCTATAGATTACCTGTCGAGATATTCACCAGTTAAATCAATAAAATCGACAAACGCCAAAGAAGTAGCAATTTTTTTATTGGTAATAATATACTATCGTCAAAGGGCACTTAAAAAATCATTTTAAAGTAGTGGAAGGAATTAACGAATGATCTCTTTATTAAGGTTGGCCAATCACGATACAAAAGGAATCATTCACTAGCGCACACCACCCACAGAGCAATTAACTTGCAGAAAGACCATCATAAAGTACTTATAAATAATCTGATTAAATAAACACATAAACTTATACAATTGGGACGAATACGCAAGCCTAGCAAAAAGTGCATTTAAAATTTGCTCTCATTAAACGTGAGGCAAGTTCATGCGAAATACTATATGGTCATTCGTTTATTACGATGCATGAGAATACGCAAGACTTTAAATATAATATACACAAAGATAAAAGCTTATAAAGAAATAATGACCTAATGAAAGAAACAAAACTAGCAAAAGAATTGTCCATAAGAGTTGCAACATAAATTAGAGCCCTTTTAATAAAAAAAGAAAAACTAGATTGAAGTGTAGATTAAATAAACATTAATGACCTTGTATAGTGACAAATGACAAGTATTGAAATATAGGCACGCTTGAATTGATTTGGAAAGGCCCATACGATATTTAAGATAAAAGTGGAAACATAAAAACATAAAAAAAAATTCGGAAGAAGGCAAATACAGCGTTAAGTAAAAGAGTTACAGCATATTAAAGAAAACGACTAGATTGTTTGCCATGTGCATAGGAGTTTGGTGTTTTTTACCGTTTCACGAAAAATGGAATTCTTTGCTTTTTTTAAATACAATCAGTGATCACAAATATATTAGAATTCAAAATATTACGTATAAAAGGTTAACAAATAGGAATAAAAGACATTCAAAAAGAAATACGCATATTTAAAAAAACTTTTAGTAAAAATCTTCTATTTTTAAAAGATGGTACAATCGAGAGGGACTCTCACTACATATGCAAATAAAAAAAATCATGGTTTATTTAAAAAAAAAATGTTTTTAAAAATACTTTTTATTGTAAGGTGTTTCACGTTACATGTTTAAAAATTTAAGGCAATTGCGTTTGTACCGTTGTACTGCATTTACTTGCATTATACCAAGGGTGCATTTATTTTAAAAGAGACTGGTATTAAAAATAACGTGGTTACTGCAAAAAAAAGTACTTGGAAAATAAGTTTATATATTTTTTTTAATGCATGTGTGGTACGTTTGCGTTTTATAATTTTTACATACATCTGCATTTGTTTTAAACTCATAATGAAATGTTTTAGTTTTGGGTTACGGATTTATAAAACTATTAAAAAGGTTTTAAAAAAATAATAATATATCAATGATTGTAAGCCAAAACGAATACCTACAAGGTATTTTATGATATTTTGTACTAGAAAACAGTATTTGCTTATACCATAGATTGCTCTTTTATTTTTACCCGTAGGTTTAGATTAAGATGCAAAGTTAAAAGACATTACATTTTGATATTTTCAACCCGGTTATTATAGCTTTTAACAAAAAAAAAAAACGTTTTTGTAAATAAAAAAATATAGTTCTGAATACAATTTTATCTAGATGTAAGTTTATTGGTAGATAGTCATATAGGTAAAAAAATACCGAATATACAACTAAAAAATCGTGCAACCACGCTTTGTTCAACACACTGTAATCTTACATACACATTGTTCTGTCTTTCAAGTAAAAGGACAGTTTCTTTTTATATTCTGCTTATTGGGTTCGTTGCTTTTTTATGAGATACAGTAAAACTTTCAACCTTGATCGCTGTTAAAAGTATTTTCAACGCTACAATATACATCAAAAAAAAGATAGAAAAAATATGTAAACTTGTTCGAAGTTTTTTTTACAGAATGAAATTTTATAACACTATATCATACCTATTTTCACAGATATATGTGTTCTTTTGTAAAAAACAATGTCATGATCGCATTTATTTTATGTTTTTAGGCAAAAAATCTGGTGAAAAATAGTTTAGGACAAAAACAAGACTTTTTTTTTTATACATTTTCGGTGTCAATTTCACGGGAATTGACTTGAAAAAAATGAAGTCTATAATAAAACTACCAAATGGTAATTTTCAAAAGCAAAGATCGAGAACATTCTCAGGTAATTACTTAAAAATGAACAAATTCGTTTGAAGATATCCTTATTCTTATGCCTGTATACAACATAAATACGCGTACTGGTGTCAATTTACAGTTAAATATTTTTTGATAGATGTTTATTTATATAAAGAGCCTATTTCCAATGTTTATGATAAATAGAAATATTTTATTAAATATATATTAAATAAGTTGTTAAAATTGTCTAAAAAAAGAAAAACAATAGCGATATGAATAATGTATATCAAAATCAGGGGTCTTATAAAATACATTGTAATTGCAATCTTTGCAATCAATTCAATTAAATTAATTGATTTTTGGTTTTTGTGGTGACAATATATTGCAATGCATTGCAATACATCGCAAGTAATTGCAAGGGCGTATGTAAACCAAACGGGTGTTTTATATCTTATATAAATACCAATTTTTACAATCAATAGAATAAAATTTCTGGATTTTAGATTTTTTTGAATCAATGCGTTGAAATACATCGCAATATATATTTTTTTGTTGATTATAATATAGGAAAAAAGGATTTATAATTAATGTTTATTTATATACTGTTTGTAATAAAGTTACTCATAATAAAAATTTATTTTTTTTAATAATAAGCTAATGTTAAATTATAATTTAGAAACTGTCAAAATTGACATAAAGGCACAATAAAAAAAACATACAATACATAACAGACAAAATAAAACAGTCAATCATGTATTACTTACTTTTTATTCAACCAAGCTTACAAATAATTATTACAATTAAATACTAAAAGATAATTGTTTAGTTTTTACGTTTTTTTCAGCCTTATTTTGTATAAAATTTAAAATTATATTATACAAGGATTTTAAAACTATAGGAATATTTTTTTTGTACAAAAAAAAATCAACAAAGGAAGATTATATAGTCCAAATCACTATAATACAAATCTCATTTATTGTATTTGCACTATAGTAAACCGTTAAATTTTTGTGCCTTATCATGTAATCTATTGCCTTACAAGCAGTTTTACAAATTAAAAAAGAGGTTTTTATTTTTAAAAGTAGATTATATACATTTCCAGCAACAAGTTAGTTGTTAAAATTCGACTTTTTGTTTGCCTATACTAGTGATAAAATGGTGCCCACACAACAGATTTAGACATTGGTGTATATAAAACTACAAATAAGAAAACTTGGTTTGTTTTTATATAAAAGTTGTGCTTGTAGGGCATTTTAAAAACGCATTTTTGTAATTTTTTTATAAGTTTTTATGCACAATTGCAGTAATAAATTGCAATTAATTCAAATAATTAATTTTCCAAAAACACCAATTGCAATAATTGATTGTCTGCAACATATTGATTGCAATGTAATTTATGAGCGCCCTGATCAAAATATTGGAACCAAAAAGATCTAAAAACTTTTTAGAATGCTTTTTTTTTACATGGGTTTAATCTTTTAAGGAACATCAATGGCGTGTATACTTTTTTTCCTATAAAAATCATAAATAATTTAGGCGTTAAATTTTACCCGTAGAAAATAAATTTTACCTTTACATTTTTAAACTCCAAAAAAATTGCTTTTTGTCTATAACATGGAGAAAATATACCAAATGGTATACTCATCCCCTAATTTTTTTGCATGTAATGTTTCTTCTTTTTATTTATTTTTTTACCATGAGAGAACCCCGCAGGTTTTATCCATTAATATGTATTTTTGCCAGTAAAAAAAATGGCGTTTTATCTGCTTTTTAGAAAGATTTAAAAAATATTTATTTGGTTTGTAATAAAATATCTTTATATTTTCATGACATGTGAAATAGGGATGTTGTAAAAGTGTAAAACGGTATCAAAAAATTTTTACACATACATTGTGCCTATTGTGTTTATTTTTCTGCGCATACTTTCTTTTTGATATTCTAATGCTATTGACAAATAAAGACAAAATCTTGAGACGAAAGGGGTGGAAGTACCACAATAGTATTTGTATCCATCGGGGACTTATAACCTCCAGAAAAATCTGTAAACAAAACCAAAAAAGCAAAACATGCATAGTTGAAAATTTGATACACCTTTGTTTTACATTTTTTAAAATAATTTTTTTTTCTGGTAAAATTTTAAAATTTATTTATTTTTACAAAAATTTAGGTAATACAAAACACAATGCAGACGCGACGCGACACATAGTACGAAACAAATATTTAATTATTTATACTCATACCCCAAAAAAAAGCGTTTTTTATAAGATAGCACAAGATATAAGAAAATTAAGAATTAAATGCAACAATATGCAAAATTTGTAAAATTCAATATACATTTTTTTATTTTTTTCTGCGTCATTTTTTCGCCTTGGGGTAAAAGTACCACGGGAGGTAAAGGTACCACGAGGATTAAATTACAACGCTACCCCGGACAAAAATGCCCCCTTGAACTGGGGAAAAAGATCCTCACATAAAAAAAGCATGATGTTTTTATCAAAAACTTTCAGGGCCAGTTTTACCGGGAGGCAGAAAGGGCAAGAGAAAGTGGCCTCGAAATTTTTAGAAGTCAAATTTGCAAGGAAAAAAAATACACGCAACGCTTTGTTACGGTAAAATAAAAAACTTATTATTTTATATTTTTATTTGCGCATATAACAACATATTTTTAAACATTTATAAACATGGGGCCTTCTTTTTCTGAGAGTCCCACACTTGAACAAACCATCCCGGATAGTTTTGACAATAAACACTTTTTGTCTAATCTTTTTAGAAAACCATTTTATTATTATTATACTTCACTTTTTTTTCTGCTCCATCGCACGTCAAATTCCGGCAAAAGATTATCCTTGCAAAAAAAAGTAAGAAATACAAAAAAGTTACAAAAAAATCAGGGAAAACTTTCCATACAAAATCTTTAATTTTTTAAAAAATACAAAAAAAATTATAAAAATTGAAGTCTTCTATTTTTATTTTTGATAATACGGTTAAGCATTAGTTATTTGCGAAAAATAAACTGTATTTTAATTAAATATGTAAAATAAAGAATTAACCCCCAAAATACCTGCGTAAACACTATTAATAAGTAATATCTTCGTTGAAGTCGAATTATTAGTTTTCTAAACTTGGTATTTTTACATGTTATTATCCCATTTTCAGATAAATGCAAACTTGTAAATATATAAAAATTTAAGCATTGTATTTTATTTACTTCGAAAGTATAAAAAGGTCTCATAACGGGCGTGTATCTTTTATTCCCTTATAAACAATTTCTATTATAAAGATAGGGCAAGCATTTACCTACAGGTAAGTAAATAAATTTTGCATAAAAACTTGTTTTTTTTACATATAGGTTTACTCATGGATATATGGGTAGTTTTTCTATGTTTTTGTGTGTACCTAAGATAGTGCGCTGTATGTACGCAAATTAAAACCTTAGCCGTATATTTTATATACCCCTATAAATAAACGTGTATGTTTTTTTACCAAAAGGTATAGTATAAAACAATTTTACTTCGCTACCTATAGGTAATATTCTATTAAAAATTTATGGGTAAGAAAATGCTGCTACTTTACCTATAGGTATGCAAATCAGAATACCTATGGGTAAATTGCCAATTACCTATAGGAAAAAAAAGATAACGCCCAATGATGCATAAAGTTTGCGATAAAAATTTTGCTTTTGCATGCCATAAAAAAACATTAGTAAGAGATTGACAATTTTCTTTATTAACGTATTTTTACTGTAGTATTCTAACTTATTGCAAAAAATGTACAATCTTAGCCTAACATTGATTCCCTGTAGAATAATAATCTACTATATAGTAAAACTTGCTTGATATAATATTATGGTATTTTTTAAATACATTTTACCATGGTATGTCTTTTATAGAGTTTGCAATGATTGTTTTATTAATTAAAAGGTTGCAATTCAGGCTTTAATTGTTTTTTTTACTCCTGTTAACTATAATTTTACGTAAAGTTTTCAATTAAATTTCATTCTATTTGCTAAGAGTTACACCCTGGTTTTTCCGTACCTTTTAAGTGTTCTTATTTTTCGGACGTATTATACTCTCCCAGCGTGTTACTGTTGAGTATTTTCAGTCAGATATATTCTAATTGCAAATATAAAGATCTGATTTATTTACAAATAAACTTAAATTTTTGTTACACTAAGAGCTATAAGTTGCAAAATTATACCCATATATAAATTTCTAGACTTGTACAGATTGTATATCCTATTAATTCTTTTCAATAACTTCTAAATAATCTTCTGTAGGTAGAAATTGCAAGCATAAATACAAAAATGCAAAGTCCTATAACAAGAAAATACAGCCGGATATTAGAATTTGTTCGTGGTTTGTATCACAAGAAAAACTTTTTCTGTATATGTTTTCCTGGTTATTATCATGTTCATTATTATTTTTAGGTGTATTTTCAATGGGAGTATCAATGTTTTCGGTAGTTACCGATGCTTGTTTTTTAAAATTTTCATACATAGTAGATTCTGGATCGGCTTCTGGCTCAACGACACTAATTTTTTGTTCATTACCTCCAATTTTAGTATTAATATCTATATATTCAGTAGATATTGCCTCACTATCTGAAAATTCGTGTATGTTTACTCTATGCGCTCCGCTTTATTTTTCTTTTATGTTTTTATTGTACCTTTGTTTGCCAAGTACATGAGATTTACGATATGTGTCTGGTTCATCTAATTCGTTTTGGGTATTCTTTTGTGCACCATTAATAATTTCCGTGTCCTGAACTTTTACTTTGATTTTTGAACTATATGATTTTCTGTATTACTTCTTGATTCTTCGTCTACGAAGTCATCTTTAATATCAATAATATTAAAATTTGTCCCATCACTTGTAATCGTTTCCTTAATATCTATTATATCTTTAAGATGAATCAATATATTAAAATTAAACGTCACAGCAAATATATTGATTTTATTATGTAGCAAATTAAGGCTAAGCTCGTCTTTCAAATAATCATTATAACTATCTTTACAGTTTTTTATAGTCCAATGCAAAGTTTCACGCATGAGATTATATTCGTTACTATGTTTACCTTCCCAATTACTCTTTTCCATTCTTAACCAATAATTTATAATATCTATTTCCAATAATTCAAGTATTTCCAAATTATCCAACATTATTAATTTAAAATTTTTCTTGGCGTCATTCATTTCACTATCAAGTGTTTTATATGGTAAATTGAAGTCGAACGTCACCGGTTCCGAAATATTTTTATTATTTGCCAAGTAGTTATTATTTTCATCGATCATGGGTTGGCATTTATTCCCATATTTATCTTCATCAAAATTCCCAATTCCATTGCTATTTATTTGATACTCTTGAATTGTGGATGTCACTTCGGGAATCTTGATGTTAATATTGATGTTAGTTTTAAATATACTCTCTAAATTCTTGTCGATTTCATAAATTTCATCAATTTTTTCGCTGCTTTCACAATAATAATCTTTTCCAAGTATTTTAGAGTTTTTTATTCGATCCAAATTACTATTTGAAAATACCCCCCTACGGCTTGCTTTCAATTTCTGTATATGAGCCAGAAAAGCATTCATTTTCCCAATAATTTCTTGATCTTCTGATACAAATTTGAATATTTCGTAATTTATATATTTAAGCTGTTGTACTAGGTGTTTTATTAAATTTAATATATCTTCCCAATTATCGTTTTCCTGGATTTTTGAATATACTGATATGCATTTGTTACAATAATATTCGAAAAATGACTTGTACTCCCATTCTGTGGGATCAAATCTGAAAAATGTGCCAAATTCATTGTGAGCATTACGATCAAAAGATAATGCATAATTTTCTATCATTTTTATATAGTCTGATAAATACAGTATATATTTGATGTTTTTAGAAAAAGCATTTCCTATGATTATATCTTTTTTGATAAATATAAGTTCTCTATCTAACTCTTGGACCGATACTATCTCTTCATTTACAGCACTGCATATAGTGGCGAAATTAGATTTGAAATATTCAAGCAGAAATGTTGCAATTCTGTACATGACATTTGATAAATCATGTCTGGCATCTATTTGGCTGTTTATAACATTCGCTATTCTATCGAAGTTCAGATTTATATACTTATTGGCTTCTAAAGAATATGTTTTCGTATAGAAATCATAATATTCCTCTAAATGATCTTCTTTTGTACCTTTTCCGCGATGACTCGACAGAAACTCATAGACTTGTAAAAAAATACTTTAATTTAGTCTATAGACTGAGTCTATAAAGAATTTTTGCTCTTCTATCAACCCATTGAATATCTCATCTTGCGTTGCATTTACTGCAAAAGATTCTATCTGAACCGTCAAATAGCAAAAGAATATAATTTTGAAATGGTTCGCCCTCATTAATTGGCTTACAATAAATTTTTGATTATAAGATCGATTTTTAATCTTTGATTAATAGATAAAAATTCAATTAAAAATAGAAACTATACTATTATTAGAATCTAAATAGATATACTATAAAAAATATGACACAATATACGATTGATAATCGCCCATATTCCTATAAAAAGATAAGGTAATTGTTAAATAGTGGGGGTCCAATTAAAAAAGTTAAAATTTCTACAAAAATGACCCAAAATGTATACAACGAACCACAAAAATATATAAAACGAAATGCATTTGACCCCATTTATCGTCTTTTAGTTTAGTTTGCAAGTATTTCATAGGAGTTGTTGTTGGCACATGGTTTGAGCCAAAACTCGTATTTTTGTCGTCAAAAATTACTAAAAGATCACTATAAAATTACCTTTACGTATATAAATTTTCTTTCTTTTTATTTTTACTATTTAATTATTTTTTAGTACTTTTTTCACCTTCTTTTTTGGAGGGAAAAATTGGACCCCCACTATTTAACAATTACTAAAGATAAAATTAGAGCTCACTTGGATAGGAAGATTTTTTATTACGCACAGAGCTGTGGAAAAACGTATTGTAATAAACAATATATTGTAGCTTTACAATACAAAAAAATTAGTGTTAATTTTTTTTTCCTTTCTACCCCATCGCATGAATAGCAAAAAACTTTGTGAATGTTTTATGAGCTGTTAGAAAATTACATATATATTTGTAAATGTGTGGTAGTAAGTAGGGTTCGGAATTTTACGAAATATAACGAATATCGAATAATTATCTATCTATATATTCGAATATATTCTAATGCAAAGAAAAATTTAATTAAATACACAAAAAAACATTTTAAATAAATTTAATATATTTTTGTTATATTTTGTACGTGTATAAATAGTCTTTCATATTTTTAAT
>JAQFYM010004367.1:0-15751 GCA_034694785.1 Agrenia bidenticulata | reverse complement strand
TTTGCCCCGTTCTATAGCTATACGTTGTTCTTTTTACGAAACCATTTATGTTTGTACGTCTAACACGCGCATAAAACAACATTACAAACACAAATGTACACGTTATTTTACATTTCGATAATTTTTAAAATACAAAAATAAATTTGTAATGCATATATATACAAAAATTGTACAGCCTTACACTTAAAAAACCGTGTTAAATTAACAAAAGAAGTCCAGAAAATTCAACACTTACTTTCGGTATGATTTTTTGATACAAAAGCTGATTAGTATTTTTTTAAAAATATGATGCTACATTAAAAGTGTAATAAAAAAATAACTTCATATGATGTATGTCTAAGCGCAGCATTTACTAAGCTATTGGCTTTTTTTGCTTTTTCCTACGGTAAAAAAACCCCGGGGGATCGGGTTTTCCCCGGGGCCCCGACATTTGAAAAAAAAAAGAGCAAAAAAATACCCCGGGTTTTTTTACCCCAGGGTTTTACAAACCCTAGTTGTAGTAACTAGGCAAAAATGGCAGTATAAGGTTTTCGAACTGGCACGTTAAACTTTTAAACTTCGTCAGTTGCTGAAAAATACTATTTTTCTTACATCCCTAACGTAACTATACATTTTTCTGCCACACCCATCGCGTTAGAACCAACCTAACCAGTTTAAGCAGCATGCCAAAACTTTTTATTCTATTCTATTTTGTATCGCTGCTGTACTATTTTAGACACTTTAGTGGTTATAGATAAAAAAGGCTAAACGGGAATGTCGCTTCAAACAGCCCTTGCGTGTTCGCAAAACCACGTCGGAAATGCTATTTTCTAATGTGATGCAAAACCCTATAGATCTATCGTAAAATGCTATATGACAAGGCAAAAGCGCTGCCGCGTTACCCATCTATGTTCGGCCCTCATTACAATACCACATTATACTGTGTACGCTAACTTAATCGAACCTTGGCTTAAAACGTTTTTTTTTTTGTTAGAGCAGACCCGACTTCTAAGGTATAAGCGCTTGTGCATGAAGGCGGTGGCTTCAGCTACTAGGGGCTGCAAAAATCTTGTAATTTAGACTATAATTTTTTTTTTTTTTAAAAAAATAATGTGATGATGTTTTTGCAAGTACTTGAAAAAGTTTCACTCTTATGATAACTATCAATGTAGAGCAAAAAATGTTTTCTTAATAGTTCTTCGCAATTTTTTATTCAAGGTACGCAAAAATTAAAAACAAATTTCAAAATTATTTGTATAAAACGAATTTTCTTTATCTGTTATAGTAACCTTGTTTCACTTTTATTGTAATATGAAACATAATATGTAACAGACGTTACGGCAAAAATTATTTTATATTCAATATTTATAAAACTTGTTTTAACGTATCTAAATTTGTATCAAAAAAAATGGATGTTTACGTTTGTAAAGTAACCAAAAAAAATGAAAAGTTCTTTTTCTGTGATTAGATATTACAAAAAACTGTATGCAGCACTTTTTTACAATTAAACTTACTATGCAAGGCGTAAATTAGAGTTATAGTTTGAGAATTGCATAATAGCACTTTAATAAAGACAGGTAACGTACTTTTGCATAAGCAATTTTTGCAACAATAAAAACTAGTTTTTTTTTCTGTTTTTTCGTTGATAGTTTTTATTCTCTAAAAAGAAATATCCATTTACGTTTCTTTGAATTTACTGTTAAGGGTTTATTCCTTTTTTAAATAGCCTAAAACACATATAAATTACGTGATTATTGCAAGTCTACGTTAGCTTAATGTTTTTTTGTGCATATTTCAAACCTGCTTATACAAAAAAGTATAAAATGCATTAGTTTAAGTGTTGTTTCTCTTAGCAAATGCAAAACATTCTTTTTACACATAATTGTAAGTGTTTGTACGCTGATTAAAAAGAAAATTTAGTTAAAATTATTTTTAGGTTTATTTTAATAAAATTGTACGGCACAATGAATGATTTCTTCGGCAGTTTTTCTGCTAGAATTATGTTGTGAACTCGGAAATTAACTGCAAAAGCAAACAATTTTACCAATTTTTTAATAATTTACAACATATCTTTGGCCAAATTTTTGCAACTAAAGCTTGTGATTCTGGCTGCCTAACAATTATACACTTCTGTTTTACCTCTGTAAATCTTATGTTCTTATCATTTTAAAATTTAAAAATATACGTTGCAAAATAAATTTATTTAACGCTGATACAGCTTAGCTTTTACAGCAATTTTGAATAGCAGCATACCAAAAATTTCGGCTTTAATTCTATCACTGCCTACCGATAAAAAAATATAGAAATATGGAAAAAGCCAAATTAAAAATTTTCAGGGCCCAACTAAAACTAAATGTGTTCCTGCTTTATAGATCTCACGGGTTTTGGCGCTTACAAGGTAATCATCGAGATATAACTAGAGTACTGCATATTCGACTTTTTTTGCATTCAATATCCGATCCAACCTATAATTCAGTTAGGATATTGAGAAAATCGATCGGATATAAATTATCCGAAAGTACTAAAATATCCGATTTCTATAGTGTTTCGTTTTTAACTGCTAATATCAGAATTTTTTTGTAGAATATGCTACTTTTTAATCAGAAAGATGAATAACGAGGTTCAAACTATTTTTAATATTTAAATATTGCTGATTACAATCTTGACCCTTGATTTTTCTAAATTTTACTACAGTTATAACAACGAAAAATACTAAGCCGAATTTTTCTAACAACAAATTATGAAGAATTTTATTTATATCAGCTGTCAATGAATTTAAAAGAATTAAAAGATTCAAGATTTCAGTAAAAAGTCGACACATATAGAATATGTATAACAAATGTAGTAAAATTCTTGTGTGTATGATTTATACGCTTGTATTATACAGGTATTTTTTTGTGTACAATATATTGGGTCATGGTGTATTGCTCGCAAAATATTTTTTTTTGTTTTTTCGCATGCAAGAACTATATTTTTTTGCTGTAACTTTTAGTAAAAAAAAAATACAACATACCATAAAATGGTTTTTCCATTTCGTATTATTTTGCTAGCAGATTAATATACAAATCATGCAGCGTAAAAAAATCACATGCCTATTTTATAACGCCTTATATCATTTTTTTGGTTGCAAATCAGTTACGACAGATCCCTAGGTCAAGCCTTCTTTTTTCTCGTTATTGTATATGCAACGATTAGTATATGAAAAACAATTTTACTGTACGCATTACTAAATGTTTGATAGTATAAAAAAAATACATTTAGGCTTTATATAGATCAAACTAATATATCGACCTATTAGGAAAAGAACGCACTGTCACATATCAGAAAAGTTTATCTGTTTTCTTTGTCGGGTCGAATCGCATCAAATAACTAAAAAATAAAAATAGTCCGGTCGGATAAACTATCCTAAGTATTCGTTACAGTATCATCTGTGCCCGTATACTTTCACCGCGTGGACTTTTGCATAAATTAGTAAAAGTTAACTTCAGTATGATTCTTTACAACAATTTGTTGAATTAAGTTTTTTAATCAAGGACAAGGGCTGTTATTTGTTAATTGTTGCTTTTTCTTACGATGTCATTGACAATCTACAAGGTATTTGGTATATATCGCTAGACAGATTTATGTTTACAAGGAATTTTATGCAACATAAAATACCTTTTATACATAAATTCTTATGAATAAAGGCAACATGCATAGCGCCGTAAAATACACATTATTCGTTAAGTATATGCTGTTTTTTACAGTGAAAAAACGTAGCATAAAAAATATACATATTAGTCGTATTTGTAGTGAAGACCGTTTTCAGCTCAAAAGAGAATACTTCATTACACTTCCTTTTACTAAATTTGTTTAATATGTTGCAAATCATATCTAAGTATATTATTCCGGTTACAAATTTATTTGTGTTCGCTAAGTAGATTTTTTAACAGTGCTTATTTCATAAATTTATGGTTTGTACATATAATTGACTTCATGGTCTTTTTTCGTCTTGTTGTAAATTTTTTTTATAGTTAAATATAGGTTTGTAGAAAAGTAATTATAAATGTGTTCCTTTTACATAATTTGCATATTTTAGTAGCAGTTCACAATAAATGCTATTACAGCTTTTGCGCGACTTACTAAAATAAAGGACGAGTAAGGCATATAGTCGGTCGGTAATAATAAATTGGAGGAAAACTGTACTTTTAAACAGAAACATGCTAATTATACTTACATTACGTTTTCTTTTTTTATAGAGCTAAATTTACGTTGGTTTTTTCGATAACACGATCTTATTAATATTAGGGCATGAAAAACATAAGCATATTGTACTTTTTAAAGCTTAAAAGATCTTTATTTGCAGATCTATATGATTAAAAGTAAACAAAAAAATTTACATATTATAAAAGCTTTTTTATTACAAAGTAATGATAAGTTGGATACTGTCTTGCCTTAAAACAAAACAGAGTAAAGAATAAACATAAATTCGAAAAAGAAAAAGAAACTTGCTTAGTATTTTGCATGGGGTGGTACGTATTAGTACTATGAAAGAGCATCCTTATGCTCAATTACAATTATACATCATATTACAAAATAATTAACTAGTTGATGCAAAATTACTCATGAAAAAAGAGGTCCGTTTTATACGCATATACCCTTAGGTTGTTAAATTAACAAAATTGTTGTTATGTTACAAGGTGTTTAGTGTTCTTGTAAAACGCCTTGTGAATTTACCAAAAACCGTTAACACGTTGATTACTATTTAGTTAGTATTGCCACAGTAAAACGCGTTGCAAACAAAATATTGCAGGAAAGTCAATAAAACAGTTTAAAATTTTTGATTTTTTGCATCAATTATGTATATTTTGTGTCTGTCAACTGTTGTTAACGTGTAAGTGCGGGGTTTGAATACGCTCACAAATAAATTTTTACTTGCCTATTCCACATGCAACCATAGTTGCTTACAAAAGAAAAATTCAAAAATTAAAAAAAATCTGAAGATTGAATTTTTTTGCTCAAGAACAAAAAATCAAAAAAAAAACAATTTGAAATGCTTTCAAAATTTTTGATTGTAATAAAATAAAAATAAGCATATTTGCAGGTCTATCACAAAAAACTACAGTTAAAATATCTAATTATGCACAGAAAACTTAAGAACCAAGTTATTTATAAATTTTAATTCAAGAAAAACATATGGTATAATGCAAAACAGAAATAGCCTGCATAGTCAGTTTGTTACCTGTATAAGGTTTTTGAACTTTACGTATGTCTTAAAACCAAACTTTTTGGTGCAAAAAATTTTTAGGCCATGTATAGCCAATATATTTGTTAATATTTTAGTCTATAGTGTTAAGCGCTGAAAAGCTTACCCGCCAGCTCTAAAACGATTTATCTGCCTTTCTGTTACCTTTCCCCATTACGGTGCTCAAAAAGCCAAACAAACAAAAACAAAAATTTATACGATATCAATAGTACATATTAACAAAAATATTTTATAGAACCTGTTGAGATGAAGCTTCACTTACTTAAAAGACTTTTAGTACTAAGTAAATTTGTAAACAGACGCTTTTTTATTTTCTTTCGTACAGTTTATTGTGAACTTTTGTTGGCTACCGGATTTAGTAGTTTGCTGCGTTTATTTGTAGCTTTTGGCGCAATTTCTAGCTTTACCGTAGGGAAACTACATAAAATTTGTAAAAACCTGCTCTTATAAATATTTTCTTGTGGATCATTTGCTCTATTTTAATCTATATGCTACAATCAAAAATACTTACGAAAGTACACACTAGATACTGCAAAGGTTAACAACAAAAGCAAGATTAATATTTATACCGCTAAGGCCAAAAAAATTTAAGAATATAATGATTTTTATGCGGGGCCATTACATACAAAAAAAGTTGTCAAAAATAAAAATTTACAGTGTAGTTTGATATACTTAATAGTTCAAGGCAAAGCTAAAGAGAACTGTTTTTGTAAAATAAGTTGTAAAAAGTTATGGAAAAGCATTTATTTTACAAACCATATACAATTTCGGTAAAGAAAACGTTTCGGTATTTTTTATCTTAGATGTATTTGCATCAATTTTTTAATATCATGCTATATGAGCTAAGCATAAACTTTTTTTGCTGCAAAAAAAGCTATATATAAAATGTTTAATGGTTGTTAAATGCCCGTAGACATCAATTTTTTTCTGTTTTTTTAAGAAAATGGCGTGACAAAAAAAACATACACAAAAAAAAGTTAACACAAAAAGAGCAATTTTTGTATGGCTTATTCATATATACAGTACATAAAATGAGATGCTGATTACATAATAAAATTTACGTATTTACGAAAGAAAAAAGACGCTGTGTCGTTATGATTAATGAAGCCAAATATTAAGGTTACGTGCGTTATTGTTGATGCCTAATGCATTAGACTTTCTTCTAAAGACGCTTAGAAGATTACCCGAGCCAAGGAAATGGGAAATATTTCCGGCTTGGCGTCGCTTCGCTCCTGGAGCGGAATTCTACCCCTGAGACTGAAGCGAAGGGTCTGAGACTTGATGTGAAGCATAAAATCGAGTTGGGTTTTTCAGTCCAACTGATAAACATAGCTCTCCGTGGGGGCGAAAATTTTGAATATAATTAGCCAAAAAAAGAATTATTGCTCTGGAATATGAATTATAATATGCGATATAGCAAATAATCAAGGAAAAACTATTGTTCCATATAAAAGGTATATAAAAAAATAGATTGCAAATAAATAAGTACTTTTTCAACATGTTTTTTCCTTCGCGTAGAAATAGATTCTCCCAGAACACCAACTTATCCAACCGTTATATAATAAAATGAACAATGTTAAAGCAGCATAAACTATTTTAAAATTTTTGCGTACGTTAAAATACATATGTAATACGAACGTGTCATTTTTTTACCAAGTAAAAAAAAATTGTTGCGCATCATTTATTTGGAATTTATAACCAAAGCAAACTTGTCTGCGCAAATAGTTCGGTGATTCATCATTATATGTCATTTTTTATATTTGGGGTGACTTGATTAAAGGGCCAAATAAAAGGTCCGAAATTATAAGGTTTACTAATATGAAAAAAAAGCCGCCTTTTTTAGGTCCAAAAAGAAAAACTCCAAAACAAAAAGATCCATAAAAAGTGCTAATAAATTATTGTGGTCAAAAACAAAAAGTTCATAAAAAGTAGACTGATTTGTTTTTGGCCAAATACTTTTTTTTGAAAATTAATTTTATACCCCTTTTGTTTTGGATCTTTTTTTGGACCTAATAATCTTCGGCACTTTTATTTTTGGACTTTATATTTTTGGCCTTTGTTTGTGTGCCCTTTTGTCTGAAGACTAATTTGAGCTGCAAAAATATGTTTGCAATAAAATAAAATAAATTTGTTTTTTACTCGTGGTTTGCGTAACGTAAGTAACACATGTTAAAAAGTGTAAAATCGATATTAATCGCGATTTATAGTAATAAACAACCTTTACTTTTATAAACTTTACTGAATATAGCTTTATAAGCATTATTACCTATAAATTGTTTTTCGGATATGGCAGGCTTCCTTTACTGTATTAAAGCAATTTTTGTAACCGCCAGACTTTTTTGTTTGTATTCAATACAATATTTTGTAACTTTTATGCCAAACTATGCAGTAATATTGCGTAAAAAAAAGTTAAAAAAAGCAAATTTATAAAAACAAGTTTGAATGCAAGTTACGCCAGTAATAATACAGTAATTAGAAGGGTTAAAGATAAGAAATAAAATTCTCATCTTCATTAAAAAAATGCATGCGCGTATGTGGTTTTACCCTTCTCGCTTAGATTTGGTTTAACACAGAAATATATTTTTAGTTTTAATATATTAAATTTTTTTATGAGGAATTTAACCGCATATTTTTGTTTTTTAGATATGCAAAAATCATCAATAAACAAAAACTTTTTTTGTTTTTTTCGCTCTAAACATAATTTTACATCTTAAGTGCAAGTACTTTTTTCTAAAAAATTATTGTAAAGTTTTTTTATGAAGCAGCATAATTACAGCAATTCCATGCAAAAGTATAAACCAAAAAATATAGTTTCATTTTTTTTAACAGTAAAAAATAGTTTTTTTTTTATTTGTAAAATAGTAAGTATGCCATTTATTGTATAAAAAAATGCATAGCTAGTCAAAAACCGATTCATAAAGTTAAATATTAGTATAGTTAGTTTTTACAAAAGTAGGATAGTGCAAAATTTTTAAAACACTTTTAATATTTTCTTTATTAGTTAAACATATGTTAATATTGTAGTTGCTTAAGATTAACATAAATTAAAACACGGAAATGATTGGTGTAAATTAAACATTGAATACGCGTGAAATTTTACGAAACTAAAACAAAAAAAATGATCTAAGACAAAAACTCATATATTGTAATGTATAAAAATAATTTTTTTTGTAATCGTTTGCACAAAATATTATAAGAATTAAATATATTAAATTTTTATAAACCGTTTTAAATACGTAAAAATAATTATGCTTGTATTTTTTACGGTTTTTATATAGATGATATAATTTATACACCACAAAAAAAATGTTATTTAGCTACGTGCATAAGTATCAAAAACAATATCATTAGAAACTTTTAATTTTAGTATTTAGAAAAACTCATGAAATAAACTCGGATATATGGCAATCTAAAATGAATTACAAATACTAGTCATGCTCGTGGGCTAACAAAAATCAAAAAGTGCATTCTTTAGGCTTTAACAGACTTTTTTATTGTTTTTTGCAGGTTCACTACAAAAAAATAGTTAACTCTTGTATTTAAAAAAGTTTTCCGCAAAAATCCGTGTATTCTGTGTCTATTTTACTATAGTTTTACAACTAAATAAACATATTGTTAATTGGTTTATACTGTAAATTTCCATCTTAGACGCAAAATGTATTTTCAAAATGAAAAATCCAGTGGTTTGACATTCTATCCATTATTCTTAGTGTGTAAATTTGTTTTTGTTTGTAGCCCATTCAAACTTTTCTAATGTTCAGCAACACATTTTAACTCACTAAGGACTGCTAAATTTTTATGTCTTTATTCTTATGCTTAAAAGAATGACTTGTGGCTAAAACATAAAGAATGTTGAATCATCATAAGAATTATACATATTTCTGAAATCAGTCCACAAGTCTTGATAGTATGGTAACTCTACTCATAAAAGTCTTTAACCGCATTTTTTCTTGTGTAATACACGTGAAAAGATCAAAAGGATCAATTAAAAACAGTTTTTTTATAAATAAATATTTATTAATCATTTAAGACTACTATATTCTATTTTACACAAAAACGTAATAAAAATCTTTTAACCTTTAGTTCTTTTTTTATAGTTTTTTTTTCTAGCATTCTAAAAATTAACCGTAAATTGCTTCTGTTACTTAGAAACAAAAAGTTAGTTTATCTAAAAAAACTCCTTGGTAAAGCAAAACAGCGAATTAAAAACACTTGTACGTTTTATAAAAAAATACGCAGAAAGAAAGCAAAATCATATTTAAACTGTGTTACAAGCAAATTGAACAAAGTATCTATTTTAAAGATTTTTTTTGCATGATACTGCGTAAAAAAACTTAGTAATTCAGAAAAAAGCGTAAAGGTACCTTTCTAAGCTTATGAATATAATCAATGTTGACTGCATCGTGCTACTGTTTTTTTCTGTTACCAGACATGAAACTTTGGCTAGCTTTTCCTTTACTTTTTTTCGTAGAAGCATCTCTAGCATGTATATTTTTGCATCTCTCAGTGCACTTTTTTAACGTTTTTTACATTTAATCTACAAAAGAAAGCGTATTTAAAAGTATATAAAATTGAAAACATTATAAAAATAATAATAATAATAAAAAGTAGGCAGCTCGGCCTCCAAGTTAAATTATATTTTTTTTGTATAAAAAACAGACCAAGCAATATGTTTTCAAAAGCGCAGAAAAAAGCTAAAGCAATTTCTGTATCTTTTTGTATAAAAAAAATCTTTCGAAACGCGTTCTTCGGGTGCAATTTTATTCAATAGTTTTTTCTATGTGTTTAAGACAGTATAAAATTTTCTTCTATGTTTTGCAAAGTATTTTTAGTGTAACGTAGCTATTTAAGTCCATTTGTATACAATTTTTGTAGTTTTTTGTCATATTTTGACATTTATAAACGTAAGTTTATAATGTGATAGTTTAGTTTGATGCAACACAAAAGATTTTGTCATGGTTTTCTTTTACAAATGTTTATAATAAGCTAAATACGCGTTTACCTGCAAGTATGCATGTGACTTAAGCGGTTTTAAACAACATTCTTAGATTTATTATTACAAGTCTAAAATTAACATTGATTGTAGTGATATTAGTTTATGATATAACTACAATTATACTAAAATATAGCGCAAAAAACAATTCTACAGTATTAAACGCCACTTTATATTATACTTCTGTGATGCTTCTCATTTGGAAAATCGATTAAAAATTTTTGAGCGTGTTTTTATTACAAAGAAACAGTTTTTATATTGCAGTTTTTTTTGTTAAAGAACTATTTTTGTAGGCGTATTTTAGTAAGCCCAGTGCAAAATTTACAAGTTTTGTGTTTTTTAACAATCCCCTACAAAAAAAAAATCCAGTTCTTTTTTTAAAGAACTGTTCTTAAAAAAACTGTTCTTGAGACAATAAAAAACAACGCTGTTAGTTTTTTTGTTAAATTAAAATTCAAAAAATCATAGAATTAAGTAAAAGATTGCTAATTACAATAAACATGCATCGAATTGTAGACAAAAGATATTAAATTGGTTATAAATATTATATTATGGGTCTGTAGTTGCTGTAAGTGATTAAAAAACGCTTTTTACTAGCCAAAGTAGCATTCCTTTACTAGTTTCTGTATGGTATTATACATATTAATTGTCTTTTGAACTTTTAAGAGGCAGCAGCTAATTTTAACTAAAAAACAGTTAATAACTCTTAAAGCGGATTTTTTTACTGTATAAATCTTACCCTGCAAATACTGCACTGTTCAATTTGACCTGAGAAGATTTTCATAATACAAAAAAACGAAAAGATACTAGTTATATCAGCTGAATCGCATGAATATTTTTTAATTTTTTATACGAAATACCATTAATGATAAAAACTATATTTACTTTTTAAAATGATCATATACCGTCTATGTACTGCTTTGTATATGCTGTAAGCATACGCCTACACATGTCAACCTTTTTTTTACTTTATTTGAAAATCGGTAAGAAACAGAGGAATACAAAAAATAATACAATAAAAGTTGCTTTACTTGCAATAGAAAGCACTTTTTATACCAAGTTGTTATGCATTTAATGCTTTTATATCATTCCTGTAGTTTTTCGTGAAGTAGTTCTTGAAATACCTCGTCTCGACGCAATAAAAAAATGAGAAATAAAAGTTGCTTATGCTGAAATCTGTTCTAAGTATAATACAAGCCTTGCGGTTGCATGTGCTTGTTTGGACTTGTTAATTATCTGATTGATAAAGCACGTATTGAACTTGTCTCGGTTATTTTATTTATCTTTAAATACTATTTCACTGTAGATTTTACGATATTGCTTTTTGTTACAATATACATACAGAAGCTTTGATGTCTATGTCATGTTCCGAACCTTTTAAAGAGACGCCTTTTAAAATCGTGTTTACAAACATGAGACTACTTAAAATCGATATAGGAAAGACTTTGTACGCACAAAACATTTAGTTCTGCGTAATGCAAATATGTCGATTTTTTATTGTTGTATATAGATAACAAGCCCGCTCATGACGTTTTCTTGAAACAACGTCTGCAATTTTACAAATATTTAATACTCTCCCTTCAGAATTATTTGTTCTCGGTGATGCTGTATACCTAGTGTGACCAGGTTTTTTTGTAAAAAATGCCCAAAAAAAAGTACATTTCGGCAATAAAAAATAAACGTTAAAAAAATTGGGTTCAAAAAAATTTAACAACAAAAATTATCCGCATGAATTTTTTTCCATTTTTTACTTTTTTAAAATAATTAACATGCCATAAATTACGGTTTTTGGTATTATCGTGTCAAATGTGTTTATTCTCGGCATCTCTTTTCAATTGTGAAGGGTTTGCAATAACTCGAAAAATAGTATTGCCCAACCGTATCTATTTGCATTCGAAATCGATATATGTGCTTCAGTACTCGACTTGATTGCATTGTAACTTGACTTTTGGTAGTTCTTTTCTGTCTGTTTACAATAAATCTTGACAATATAAGCAACCGCCATTTGTAAACGCATTTATAAAAAGAAAAATATCCGGCTCTATAAAAACTTTGTTTTTATACATGAAGACCTTAAAGAAAACTTTTTATATCGCAGGAATAACAAAAAAGAGGTTATTACAGTAAAACAATTTTTGTATGTTTAACATGTGTAACTTGTATTTGAAAGAAGTTTTGCATAAAAAAAACTAGTAGACTGATTGATTACGCGTTACAAAGTGCCTTGTAATAAATGACATTGACTGATCTTTGACAAATACATCTAAAGGCAAATTTTTTGACATTTTGATATTACACTTAAGTGTATTTTTTATAATTTATATATTTTTTTTGCAAAGTAATAGTTCTTATAAGAAAATTAACATGTTCAGAAATTTTTACTAAAAATGTTTATACATTGTAATACCTAGTTTGATCTTCGCATCAAGTTAATCTTAATACACGTTGAAGTAGAAATCTTATAAAATACTAAATATTAATTACAAACAAAGTAGACGTGATTTCTATTTTATTTCCAGCACGGTGTCTTTACACTTCATTTTTGTTTTTTTTTATGAAATGTAGCTCTAATTTAATATCAATATGTTCCTACAAGATTTTCGTTCGTTCAGAGGTTATTGTATCGTATTTTTACCATTATTTTTTTGTCAAATAGGATTTTTATCGAGATTGATTGCATTAAGAATAATATTAATTGCAATGTCTTCAGATTCGTATGCAATCAACACTCTACTAGTAGGTAGTATGTCGGATTACTTGTAAAACATTGCGCTTAATTGCTTATAATCGAGGTGGTTATTAGTGTGTCGAGGCTATACGCAAATAATTGTAATTTTTGACCCCAAATTTTAAGTGCTTAATGCATGTTAACCTTTTGAAATGAACGTTACATTTTTATTCTAAACACACGTTCTTTTTGTTTGGTAATTTAATGTGTATTTGTACTCATTTGTTTTTAACGGATTTGAAGTTTTCTGATCTTACGTGTGTTTTTACTATAATTAGACAAGCAATGATATAAATAAAAAATTGACTAAAATTAAACAATTATTCTGCAAATCGATATTTATATATGAAAAACAACAATATATTGCCACAGTAAATATAAAGGGTTATTTAATTTTGGCCCTATCATCAAAACTAGCTAACAATAAAACGGCAGTACATTTTACAATTAAAGAGATCTTTGATAACAAAAAAAATATTTCTATAATTAAAATTTTATAAGTAAATTTGTACATAATAAAATATTTCCTAAGTTTCTACAAATTTTTAACAATAATTGCAGTTAAAATCCCTTTAAAAAAATAAAAAAAAAATATATCGTTTTTGTTTGTTTAGCGATACTAATTTAGAAAATATAACGGTTAAGTATTTTTTTATTCCTTTATAATATCGGCAAAAAAACTATCGTCAAAATATTCTTAAAAGTTGCACTGTTATTATAGAAATAAATTTCATATTGTGCCTTTTATTGTTTGTTTATAAATTTACGTTGCAATATGTATATAAAAAACTATAATTCGTTACATAAATTATTAAAAAAAACGCAAAAAAAGGGCAGGAACCATAAAAAAGACAATTTTTACTATTAAAAAAAATACTGTTCTTTTTAAAAATGTACGTCTGGTCACACTACATATATATGACATAGGGGGATTATCTTCTACCGATATTGTATTGTAATTTTAATGTATAAAGTTTATATGATTTTCATATAGTTCCTTATGCATTTGTACAAATAATGCTTTCGTAGCGCACGACGATGTATATGTCTAAAATATGTATTGGTATACATTTCTATATATCAAAGTTACACAGTAGTTATCCAAATAGTTACAACTTATATAAAAAATTAACACGTTCTAGATACTGTAAAAACCATATTTAAATAATAGTAAAAATATTATGAATACACTTTATTTTAATTATATGTGCCGTAAAATTTTTTTCCCATAATTTTTTTCAAAAAAATTTAAATTTCAAAAAATTTTTATAATTTCAAAAAAATGTTTATTTTGTTCGAATAATGTAAAAAAAAAATGTTTGTAGTTCGGTGTAAGTACTACTAATGCAAAAAATAATCATATAGCATTCTATTTCATAAAATGCAATAAAAAACATTATACTAAGACATATCGTATATAAAATTATTATATAATATTTGTAATATTTTCTTTTAGATGTACCACTATGTCTAATTTCAATGCAATTTTTTGCGACAAATCTTACATGTACTGTATCCCTTTAATCGTAAGGAACTAAATTATTACATTTTGTGTTGTAAAAACGAGGTTTTATATGCGTTTTTGTGTATAATGTAATACCGTCAAATCTATATATGCCAAGTTAATTATTTAGACTTTTTTTCATTTGTATTGCTAAATTTTTAGCTTGTGCCTGTAAACCCATGATAACCGCTTTTTATTTTTGTATTTTTTGTGTTTTATTTTATAAATTAAACATATATAATTGCAACAATAAAAAACAAACATGCTCTATAAAACTAACAAGAATCATTTTAACTTGTGTTTTTTTAGTAAAATCAAATATTTATTTAAGTTTTTTGTAGAAAAAAGCTTAAAGAGTAATTGAACGTCTTTTAAAAAATTAACATGTATTTCGAGTTCCAACGAGCCAAGCCACTATGCGTTGTTAATATTAAAAACTAGAAGACACGTTTTTGGTTAAGCGTATATAGATCTCATGTGTCAAAAAATTCTTTTTCAATTTTTATTGGATTGACGCAATTTTGTCTGTTAACGTCATACAAAAAGTTTTCTAAATGATTAATTTAATTTTTGAATATAAGGGTTGATAGCAAGTTGGCTATCCGTACGGATTGTCACAGAATTTTTTTTTTTTTTTTAGTTGCGAACCAAAAAACCACTTTTTTTATATTTTATTTTAAAATGTGAGGATAAAAGTTTTCAGCAATGTCCGCGTATATTACATATATTTGATTGGTATTATTTGATGTTGCATTTTATGTGGATTTGCAATTTTAAAAGTCTTGTAGGCTGTTTTCTTACATAAAAGTTTTTGGCTTTTATTTGTTATACTAAGTATCTTCTAGACTGATTTTGTATCTTAGAACGTACTTTTAATTTAAATTGTGATTTGCAAACAGTTTTTTTATGATTTAGCTGTGATTTTAACCACAATTTCAGTGCAAAAGTTGCAAGCACAACACTGATTGTAACCAATTAAAATTTTATTTATTGAAAACATGTTTAACTGCACGCAAAAATAAAAATACATCTGTGGCTTTTGTATTTACTTACATCAATGCATGTAAAATTTTTATGTTTTTTTTTTTTGTACCATTTCCATAACAAATCCAAAATACGGGCCAAGAACGCGGGCGGACAAGGGTAAGGGCATAAATCCAGACGAATGAGGCGAAGAGGGATTTTAGGGTAATGGAAGTTCTTTAGAAATATTATCAGTTGTACTAAATCCACGTGACTTATTACGTGCAAATATCTTTTTTGAAAAACAACTATGAACCAAAATTTGGTAAAGAAATTGTT